>CABHPR010145187.1:0-21975 GCA_902168415.1 Peromyscus melanophrys
CTCAGCTATACTGACCATGGTCGCGTGTGGCTGGTGGCTAATGAGCCACAGTGGTGTTCCGACCTATCAGCACAGAAAGTAATCCTGGAAGGGCTACAACTTACTACACTCCCTCGACAGAACCTCATAATAGAGTAAACCACACACCCAAGTCCTTTCAACCAAGCTGCTTTCCTAAGGCCTTGGGTTTTAATTTCAAAGAGCTCCTGAGATCCACTCCCAGTTTTCAGGGAAAAATAGATTATATGCCCTATACCCTATAGTACATAATGCAATTTTTATTTCAGTAGCCTTATTTGCTATGTAAATATTTACACACTAATAATATTCAGTTTATACCTCTTCAATGCTGGCTTGACTGTTATGTCTTTTCTGTGCCAAACATAGAAAACTCTTTAAAGAACACATTTTAATAAAGGGGATAATGCAGTAGGAAGCATTCAGGCTTTGGAGTTCTCCAGGCCTAAATCTATGCTGACAATTATTAGCCTGGGGGTTATGCAATCTTTCAGACTCCTCAGTAGAAGCATCTATTTTTTTAAAGATAAGTTTTTCTTATAATGGTAATTAAGTGAGCTTATACCTGTACAATTATTTAGCAATGAGTTATACTTGGCTCCTGCCATTGCTGATACTGTGGACAGTACATCAATTACCCTGAAGAATCATAAACAAAATAAATTTTAATAATACATGAGGAGGCTGAAAGCATGCTGGAAAGAAAGTCCAAATGTAATTTCTTGTCAGACAGGGTCAAATGAATGTCTTCAGCTGCAATGTAATATCTATTCCTTCAATATCAAACCTTGGAAAGTATGTCTGAGAGTACCATAAATTGTGTAGAATTTCCAGTCCTTTGGAAAATTTGTCTCAGGGATGGTGAACCCATGCTTGGCAAGTTGAACAAGTTTCCATCCCTTAAATGCAAGAAGAGTGATTTGATTTAAAAGTGAAATGTATGTGGGATGTGGTTACATGGGGAGGGAACAGCTAACCATATCACTCTTTAAAAAAAATTCTAAGGAACCACAACAATAACAGGGAGGGGTAAGGTCTGTAATCCAAAGCACACGAGAACATTCCTCTCACTGAATGTGTCTAAGCTCATCATTTCACTGGGGGAATAAAACAGGTACCTGCCTTCCACACGTTTGGAGAATATATTTCCCTGCTTTGAATAGCTGGAATTCAGAGTCGAATACATTTGTACATGACAACTAAAAACCAGTACAACTTTGTCATCCAGTCTTCTTTTGTTATGGCTTCTACATGTCCTGGACCAGAGTTCTCCATGTGTGCAGCCTAGACCAATAGCAGCAGCGGCTGGGACCTACAGCATCAGAATATCATCCTCTGCCCCAGGCTCTAACATATGTGCAGTCCCGTCCCCCCACCCCCCAGAGGATTCCTGGTGCCCCAGTGTGAAAGTACAGTTCTGCCCTCTTTTTGAGGTACACGTGCTCTATGTCTGGGGCAGCTCCAATTGTGACATCCTTAGGCCTCCTTGTGGACAGGTGGTATTGAAAATACCTTTAACTGATTCTCACCTGTATTGACACATAATGGGTTCAGCCTATTTGACTAAGATCTGATTCCCTGTTATGAAAATGAATGACACCATTTATAGTGTAAGCAGAGCCTAGGTAATGGGACCTTCGTAATCTCGGGTACTCAAAGGTGGGCTGCAAGGAGAATGCTAACCTCACAATTACTTATTTTGTCTGTCATACAGAATGCAGCCAAGGAAAACTTGGCTGAAAATTATATGGCTTAATTCACTTGGCTTTTACAATAAGAATTGTTGATCTATGGTGATAGATGGGTATGTGGTTCAGTGGGGGAGGGAGCAGCTAACCATAAAGGGCAGAGTAACTCTGTTAACTTAGGACAGCTCCATTTTAGAAAGTAAAAGAATTATAGAATTATGTAATGAAATCCTACCAGCTATATGACAAACAAAGAAAAAAGAAAAGACACAGGGACCCTTCTTCAGGTGTCTGTAAAACAGAACATTTCTATGGTTTTTAATATTTTTCATTTTGTGTGTATGGATGTTTTGCACATATAGACATTTATATATATAAGTGTCTATGTACCAGGCCAGAAGAGGGCATCGGGTCCCATGACACCAGAGTTACAGACCGTTGTGAGTCGTCATAAGGATGCTGGTAATCCAACCTGTGTCCTCTGGAAGAACAGTCAGTGCTTTAACCATTGAGATATCTCACCAGCCCCAAGATGGAATATTTCTAACAGTCCAAACTCAAGAAATATCCTCTTTCTTTGGAATGCCAAACTCAAATAGGACTTAAAAGGACTTAGGAGCAAGAATGCCTTTGATGACTTTTTTTTTTTGGCATTTTGCTGAAAGATCCAAAACAAAATGAAAGCTCTTTTTAATACTTCATTGCATCTCTAATGTTGACAGTTATATTTTCGAAATTCAAATGTATTCCCCAGCAGAGTGTCGTATTTATTTTTAGTGGAAGAAATAAAATTCAATATGCATAAATTTCATGTCTTGTGCTTCCTTAAAAACGAGGTTTAAGGTTTTTTTCCAAAGAAGATTGTTATGCTCTTTTTAATTAAGATAACATAAGAAGTCATTCATAAATCTGTGTAAAATATATGTTGCAAAAATTGAATGCCGGGCAGTTTCTGGAAGGAGAAAATGTAACTCTCATGTCTGTGCAGCCAGGGTGGGGCTGCACAAGTTTTCTCCTTAAACCCTCAGGTCTTATAGTTTATATAACTTTGTACACATTTTGTACAATTTTAAAAGCTGTAGCAGAAATAACTTAAAAGCAATAAATCTGCACTGTGGTGTCATTAACCTTGGTGTCCATTACATGGAATGTCACATACAAAGCTCAGGCAGGCCTAAAAAGAAAGCAATCAGTAATGTGCACAAGGACCCAAGTTTGATCCCCAGAAACCCAGGCATGGTGGTGTGCTTCTAATCCCAGCCCTGGGGAGGAGAAGACAGGAAGATCTCTGCAGACTGCTGGTCAACCAGCCTAGTTGACTAAGACTTCATCTCAGACACCAAGGTGGACAGCACCGGACGAACAACTCCCGAGGTTGATGTCTAGCCTTCCTGCACATGTGTGCCTGCACATACACGTACACATGCATACACGTACTCACACACAGATCCTTAGGTATCAGTTGGAGTGAACATTTCATCAACTGTGGTACACACTCACTGAGTGTCACCATACTCTCATGTGGAAAGATTTGCTGACATTACAGTAGAAACCATGGCCATGCTCAACTCTTCGCCATGTCAGCCCATACCCTACTAAAAGTCATATCATCTTGCCTATCACAATTCCTGCAACAACATTCCCATATTCAATTCAAGATCCAAATTGTACTCTTGGGTATGCTACAGTTTTACAAACTTAAGAGTCCACCAGAACCAAAGTTGGATGCTGTCACCCAGTGCCATTAACAAGTAGCCTGTGTGGTGGCCAACAGACAGAAGGTCACAGACTTGAATTCTGTCTGCCCATGTCTGATTCCTCCAATTATCAGTTGTGGGGCTAATCCTGTCTTCTTCCCGGCTGATGTGACAATTAATGACAATAAAGTTGTGACGATCAAATGAAATAATTGATGCAGAGTATGTAGTCAAGCGCCTGGTGCCTAGTAAGCGCCCAATAAAAGTTACCTATTACCAATCAGCATCTAAGTGAAGACACTTAGGTACAATTACGGCATCCTCTGCAACATTTGGTGAGATGCTCTTTTCTTTGAAGAGCTGTGTTTACAAGTCTGTGACAAAATAAACATCTTGGTCTCTTTCTCCCTCGCAAAATAACCAAGTTCCCTCACACGAAAGTTGTACTTTGCCTTAGTTTATGGCTGGGAGTCAAATGCACTTCCCAGTAGTTAGCTCTCAAGTTTCCAGGTCACACAAATGACCTTGCACTGCTTCCCCACAGCTGCTACCAGGAACATTTGTCCTGATGGTACTTCCTGACCCCACCATGTGGCCAGCTCAATGTAAAGCAGCCTCTAAGTCCTCATTAAGACCATCTTTTCTTCTATCCTTTGGTACAAAGGCCTCTGTTCTCTAGGCTGAAAGTGAAAAGAGAGAGAAATAAACAAAACCCTGTGATTAATTCTCTTTCAAATCTAAAGGAAGTAGTTTTCCACTCTTGTCTTGGCAGATGAGAAGAAATCAAATCCTTCTGACCTCCTTAACAAAACATTCTTTGATGGCACACGCAGACTCGGTAGGAACTGAAGGTTTAAACATACCTGGGATATTTGACCACATATACTTCTCCAATGTCTTTTAACACTACAAAACTCCCAAGAGTATACTAATTCCTGACGGCCAGCCTAACTGAAAATTAAAGTGATTAAGCACATGGTCGAAACATTTCCAGAATATTTTGAATAGGTCACCGGGACTGGTAACAACGTACTGAGAACTCACCACCATATATTTGAGCCTAGAAGACTCCCTAGCTCAAATCTGGTATTTCCATAGAGGACGATCACGTGCCAGCGTCTGGCTCAGTGACACGGTGACAGTTAAGAGCACAGCTCTGGAGCTTGCTGCCAATCAAGGGTGTGAGACTTACACTCACCCCCGTTGGCATTCACTTCCGCCAAGCACAAGTCTACGGCAGGAGTTCCCCAATTAGGGTAAGGATTCTGGAGCCCACCTTCCTGTAACTTCCCTTTCCTGCAGTTCTTTCTCAAGCGCAGGGATGTTGAGAAGGAGAAATGAAGTAAGCCAAGGAAAGCAAGGGTTCTTTGCTTTGTTTGTTTGTTTGTTTGTTTGTTTGTTTGTTTGTTTTTGGCGGTGGAGGGGGTAGGGGAGGTATGTCACAGGGTAAGGGCTTGTCTGGGGACCTGAGGACAAGGTCAGGCCTCTGATGTTACAGGGCCTTATGGATAGGAAAGGAGTCTCTCTGGAGAGGCACTGCCCATTGCCAAGGTGACTGGAGAGGGAGGGCAGCAACACCCGCCCCTCCCCACCTTTAATCCCAGAGGACCTGCCCTCTCTAGACAGGGTGCCCTTGTGTTATACTTCCTCCTGCAGCATGACTGCCTGCCTCAATCAAGCTTCATCTGCATTAGCACGACCTCTGGCTCTATCTACCCTTAGTGAGATGTCTGAGAGGAAGTTCAAGGCCTCACCTGGGGGAGACTAGACATACACACTTAGAGACTCAGAACTAATATCTACCATGTGGGGAACTTAGAACTTGTTGGCTTCTTGGTAAAAATCTCAGGCAATTAAAGGCTATTGTACACACACACACACACACACACACACACACACACACACACACACACACACGGCCCCACATAGAAAGCCAAAACAAAGCTCTACTGGACTTGGAGTCAGAAGACTTGGGTTTGAGAACTGGGCTTGCCTCTTGTTGGTTGGTTGTGTTAAACCCAACACACAGTCTTTCTGACCTGAAGGAGAAGAAAGTGTTGGTGCCTCGTAGGGCTGTTCTATGCGCTATATACAAGAACCTCCGTAACACTGCTTTCAAAAGCTCATTCAGCAAATGGATGGGTGTAGGGAAACACGCCAGAAAAGAAAGCACAAAAAGACCATTCTATAAAAAGACTAGTCTATAGAAGGGGACCCGAGCCTGGTGGTAGAGCTACCATGGAGGCTGAGGCAGGGGGATTCCAAGTTCAAGGCTAGCCTAAGCTAGAGTGAGCTCAAGTCTAGCCTGAGTAACTTAGAGAGGCCCTATCCCTAAAGAGGGAAGGGATTTTGGGGTGCAGCTTAGTGGTAGTGTTTGCCTAACACACACAAAGTCTCTGGATTTGATCCCAAGTTCTGAAAGGGAAAAACAAAACGCAGAAATTGGTATCTCATTAGATGTGTTTCAAAGGAGATACGGGTCCTGATCTGTAGGATCTAAGAAATGGTAAGACCAAACACACAGGAAGATCTTGCTTATAGACCCAGTGTCTTCCTGGGAGTGTTGGTGATGAAAGAGAGATACTGATAATGGGGCCTTTATTGGGTGATTGTGGCACATCTGGCATTATTTCTTGTGTGTGTATGGGAGAGAATGATAGATGGGGAGACAGAGACAGAACCGTCACGTGTGTGAAGGTCCAAAGACGACCTCGGGTCCTCCCCTCCCACCTTGTTTGAGACACGGTCTCTCTTTTATTCATCCCTGTGTCTGCCAGGCTGGCTGGACCTGGAGGCTCCAGGGATTCTCCTGCCTCCATCTTCCACCTTGACACATGCGCATGGGGAGTACAGATACACTCTGCTGCACTCAGCCTTCCGTGGGCTCCAAGGACTCAAAGTCGGGTTCTCACGCCTGCACGGCATGTGCTCTGCTCACTGAGCCATCAGCCAAGCCCTACACACAGTTCATCCTAAAGACAACTTTGTGAGGTGAATAATACCACAGGTCCCATTTCACAGGCAAGAAAGCAGCGAGAGGCTGGGAGTTCAAGCCCCCGTCAAGGGGGTTCCCTCAGCATGCATTTTCTTTTGAACAGATTGTTGTCTGAGAAGACGAAAGTCTCAGGAAATGAAAAAACGGAGCCTTTATTCACCAAGACTGAAAGAGTGCAGAGGGGTGAAGAGAGAGAGCAGGGGTGGAAGGGAGATCCAGACGTGGAGAAGAAACCTGCAAGAATCCTATTGTGAAGAGGGAATTCTTTGTAACGGCAACAAAAAGTCGCCTGTGTGGAAGGGGTCAGTGGGCAGCCAAAAATGTAATTGTTGAGAAATTGGTGCAGACACACCATAGCATTTCCCCCCACAGCCTGCCCAATGTACCAGGCACACTAATCAGCGATATTCTCATTCTTAGAGGCCTGACCTGCTGCTGTGACAATTGAGGGCTGGAGTTGAGGGCATGCTGGTGAAGCTCCCGCCATCCCTGAAGCCTCATGGGAGCACTCAGCACCATTCCTGTGAGCAGTGACAGGAGACAGCTAGTGTTCCTTGTCACCACCAGACTGCTCATGGAAAACAGAAAGTCTGCAAACAAAACCGTCAGCTCCTCCACAGTCAAGCCCAGGCCCTGTGCATGTGGGAGGGGGCTCTTTTCACTGGGGACAGACATCCCCAGGGGGAGGGTCCCAGACGGGATTGTCTGAGAAACCATCAATGTCTACAAGGACCCCTTCCATCCCAAACGTAAGTAAGATACTCCACAGGTCAGCCATACATTTTTACGGTTGCAAAACAAAGGCACATGACCAGAGTGGAGCATAGAATCCCTGGAACAGATGCAAAGCTGTCAAGTGCTGGGGGGTAAGGTGGGGAAGGAAGGTGTAGATATCCACGGAGAGAAAAAGGCGGTGGTGAAGAGTTTGGCTTTATTCCCCTGGGGGAGCCACAGCAGAAGTGACCCTTCCCCGGCTTGCCTGGGTAGTGATCTAAAGACAGACTGCACACACAATCCTAAAGGTATATATATGTTCAATCAAGTACAAATATTTTACTTCAATTTGTCGATTCGTGTAGACTTCCTGGCCAGACACAGTTGGTTGAAAATAAGCAGAATCCCAAGGATCTAGTATTTGAAGGGAGAGTTGCTAGCAGAATGTCAGATCTCTCAATATCCTTGTCAAGAAGCCAGGCACAGAGGGATCAGGAACCAGCAGCAAGAGTGTGAGTGCATGTGGGTTTCAATTAATGTTGACTTGACCTCCCCCGCCCAGGACATCTCACTGAGATAGGCAAGTAGCCGGTGGCAGAGTGACCTGCGTGTTGCAGTCTAAAATCCCTGAGCAAGGATAGTCACTCGATCAAAGAACTGACTGACAGCCACTTGAGGCCAGGAGGGGCCCTCCTGGAGGGAGGTGAAGGGCAGTGCTGGGCCGGCCCAAGGGGGTCACTTGGCCACTTCTGCTTTATGTGGCCCAATCGATGGTGGCCATGAAGAGTGTCCCTACACATGCAGCTGACCACCTTTCTACTCCTCATCTGGCCCTTTCAGCCCTGACCTGAAGCCTCAGTAGGGTCAGAGGAGGGTGGGATGCTTTAGGGAAGGGTAGAGGATGCAGGTGAGAAACTCGTGCTGAGGTACCCTGCTAAGGCACCTCATCACATTCCCCCATTCAAGCCCGCAGATGAGAAGAGGTGGGCAACAACAGTATCAGGACAATGACTACCACAGGCACTCCTGAGAACTCCACATAGACTATCTGATTGAATTCGTATATAGCTTTATAATAAAGGCCGTTCTTCAATAACAGGGAAGAAGCAGAAAGTGAGAGGGACTAACGTGCTGGGGTCCATAAGCACTGAGAGGCAAGAGCCACAGATCCAATTGGCTACGTCCTCAGCACTTAGGGAGCCCAGAGTGTTGAGACAAGATGACTTCCGTGCCCTAAGGTGAAGAAACACGAACATGGTCAGATTTTTAAAAAGCAGTACATTTCCCAAAGCCAAAACAACCTGATCAGTACAGGGAGGGATTTTTCCTCAACAACGTTTAAAAATTGAGCTGCCAAGTGTCTGCTCTCCCAGAACGGCCGTCAGCAGTAGATTCAAACAACAAAATGAACTTTGCAATTTCGAGCCTGACTGGAAATTATTGTAACTAGTTCCTCTGATGATATAAATTAGTTTGAGGATTGTGTTATAACTCATGGTGTACTCTATCCCGAGACAGTATAGAACACTATAATAAATGACTGACAGTTGCCTACCCAAGTTTGCTTGTTGCTCAAAGAATAATCATGTTTTGCTTATAGATGAATCTGCTTTTAAACCAGAAGCTGATAGTCCATCACAACGTCTCCTTCTCTTTTATGTTGATTTGAAAAGAGAGAATATATTTAAAGCTAAAAGTCTACAATAGCCCTAATTTGCATATTCTGAACACCGATCTTCTAGAATTCTATTGCCTTTGTTCAAGACAAAAAATATGAACGTACCCAGGGATTTGTGGGATTGACAGAACCAACTCTGCTTGACAAATGGAGAAAATTCCATGCCCAACATGAATGGGAAACACTAGGTCAGTGTGACCAGCTGCTGTGTGTGCTGTGGCTCTCTGGTACAGGCCCACAAATCATGAGTCGTCACAGTTGCCCAAAGCCTGTGGCATTCACCAAGTGGCTGAAGACAAGACGAGACTTTGTTGTGCTCTGGGAGAGCCGAGTGGGGCCTCCATATGTTGTCATAGTCTCCTTGCTACAAAAATAGCTTTGGGGATGGATAGCACTTCCGGGAAGGAAGGAGGAATGGAGGGTGACCATTTGGCGAGTGATTAACGAGATGGAGGCTCTGTGCAAAACCTGGACCATCCCGGTGCCTGAGACCATCCTTAAATAACGGTGCAATCCGTTACCAGAGAGGCTACGGGGTCTGCGTGTTGTTTATTGGTGGATAAGGAATTCTTAATAAAAACGGCAAGAATTCAAGAGGTCCTGAGTGGCACATGAAACAAAGGAGGAAGAAATCTTATCTGCTTGGGATCCCAAAGGACTATTTAGGACTGGTTTAATGGAACTAGTGTCACAGAAGGGTCAGAGGAACATGGCTATGTGGCTCAAAATGCTATTTCCACCCTGCTCATTTCTCTGTGCCTTGGGAAGCCAGGCAGCTAGAGGAAGATGCTCCCTTCTCTAGGGCAGGAGGCTGACGGTGTGATCTCTGGGGCCATGAGGCAGCTCTCCCCTCTCTGCATTTCCACCTAGTGCTGACTCCTCTGTCTCTCTCTGGGTGACAGAGGAGGCCTGTTCTCTCCTCACTTCACAGGATAAACAGTTCCCCCTTGACATTCTTCTTGGCTTCTAGTGGCCTATGCGTCCTGGCTTCGTGCCAGTCTCACTGGTGATTCCTGATCATTCCTACACCTCTTCCTGCGTCTTAGTCCGTTACTCGGTTCTTCGTCCTTATCTCTGCTCTCTCTACCCTCAGTCCTTTCTGGGCTCCTGTAGTCTCTTATCGTATAGATGGTTATAGACAAATAATCCCCATTAGTTATCTACCATGTTCACTCTCCCTCGGACTCCAGGCTTACATCTCCAACTCCCTATTCAATATTAGGGCTTGGTGGTGTACCTGCCATCCATCTCAACACATCCCAGGACTGCTTTTCCGAGCTTCACCCCAGGCCCTTTGCCCTCTCAATCTCAGTTGATGAAGTCTTCACCCTTCTAGGTGTTCAGGCTAGAGACCTGAGGATAATTCTTCACTATTTCTCTCACATCCTCTATTCAATCTGTCAGGAAAGTTTGATGGCTCTGCCTTCAAGATTCAATATCTAACCAGAACACAACCATTTTCCAGCAAAAGTGTCAGCTAAGGGTGACCCACTACCATCTCTCTTACTTCTCCAACCTCTTAACAGGTCTGCCTGTTGCTCAAGAGAGTTGATTCTCATTTGAAAAGCCAACTCTACTTTTAATCTATAAGGGGTGGGGAGATGGCCCCCACAGCAGAGTGCTTGCTCTACAGTTTGAGGACCTCGGATCACCCACATCCCCATAAAAAGCCGGGCACAACAGCAGCTTGCACCTGAAATCCCAGTGCCGAGACAGACAAGAGGATCCCTAAGGCTCACTGGCCAGTCATTGTAGCCAACCAGTGAGCTATAGGTTCAGTGAGAGACCCTGTCATTAAAAATAAGGCAGAGACAGGATTGAGGAAGTTGAAACAGCTGTTCCCAGGACCCAAGCAACCTTCTCTCAAATGCAAACTAATCTTCTTGGCACCTGGATTCTTAAGACCCTTTCTCCCCTGAGGCTCAGACCAGGAGATTGCAAACTTTCCAACTGCAACTTCCTGCCTGCCTTTATTTCTACACACCACTTGTCAGCTCTCACAGACCCCTGAGGTGCACTTCTCTCAGGCTGGACATCACCTGCCATTGTCTGTCTCCCTCCTTGCCTCCAAGAAGACCGGATCTTTTCCTTTTTCTTTTCTTTTTTTCCCCCTCTCTTGCTTGAGGTGTTCCAAGTGCCTGGTCCTGTGCCTGCCGCACAGTAGTTGTTTGATTATTCTTTCTGGAATAAATGAATGAACACTTGGCTGTCGCTGTTGGAATAAGATTGATTAAACTTGAGGTCCTGGCATTTTATTTTTGTGCTGCTGAAGCGTTTCTGTTTTATTTTTCCTCATTTGAATTATTTAATTCCTCAGATTGTTTTATGTCTTGTTCGCTCTACGTTTAATTATAAAGACATTTATGAGCTATTAAGAAATGAGATTCATTTCTCTCTACAAATATTCTTGAATAACAAGTTCCAGGGTCCAAACAACATCACAGAGTTGCCCAGAGAGCAAACCTTGGTTCTTGGTCCCGGGAACCAGAAGCCCAGAGAAAAATTTCACCCCAAAGTTCTGCTGACACCACTTCTGGAACTGTGCCAATATCTTTTCAAATTCTTTTAAAGTTTTATTCTTCATTATATAAATAATACAAGTGCTTCCATGCTATCAATATGGGCGAATATTACAGTACAATGTCTGTCTTGACATTTACTCAATGCCATTCTGCTTCTCAGAGGTCTTGTTTCTGTTGATTCAATCATTTCATTCAACACTATTTAATGGCTGTCTACTATATGCAAACACTACTCCATCCACTAAGGAGATAGCAATAAAACAGAACAGAATGGCCTCAGCCTGTATCTCCAGCCTTCCCCAGCTCAATGTGTGACATCAGCTGACTTTAGTTAGCACACACACACACACACACACACACACACACACACACACACACACACCACCTTTTACTCATATCACCACAGGGGAATGAGTCTTTTCATTTTACAAGAGAACATTAAAGCACTGATAAGAGAGATTGCTATCCAAGGTCACACCTTTAGTAATGGCAGAGCCAAGAGAGCATCATACTCCTTAAATTCTCTCTTGTGTGTCTCCCTGCCCTTCCCCCAGCCCTTTGTACCCAAGCTGTCAGCCAAGTCAGCAGGAAGAACCCCTCCATGGCCACCCTAGACTTCCTTCCTTCCTTTCCCAACACGACCTCTTTATGTAGCCCAGGCTGGCCTCAAACTTCAGTGACTTTCCTGCCTCAGTTCCTCAATGCTGGGTTTACAGGTGTGTATCCCAACATTAACTACTGGCAGACTTTCTAATCCTTGAGTACATAAGGGTCATTCCTACCTTGGAGGTCCTCCTCAGCTCTTGTGTGTCCAGAGCTTATGTAGTTAGCGCTCTTTCATCATCTAGGATTTAATGCCAATGTTACATCCACAGATGGCCTTCCTTGACCACCCATGCATTCCTATACCTTCAGCCACCTACCCAGCATTCTACACGATGGCTACGACTTCGGATTGGCACAACTTCTTTGAACACCCAGCTGGCAATACCCATCAAAACACAAATGCATCTATATTCTCATTTAAGCCAGAATTTCTTCCTCAAAAATTTAATTCTAAATATAAACATGTACATGTGGGAAATTATACATCAGCATTATTTTTTGCTGAGTTGCTTTTAATAGCAAAATGTTGGCAATGACCTAAATGTCCATTAACAGGGCCTCCTTAAATAGGATTCAAAATGCATTAGGCACTTTCTATGTGCCGAGCAACAACTTCTGGAGCTAAGTACCATCACATACCCTATTTTATACAAAGAAGCACTAAGGCATAGAGAGATTCAGGTATTTACCCTAGATGCATAGCTGAGAAGTGGTAAATTGGAAGATCAGATCCCATGCTCTTGATCTCTGTGTAAAACCATCTTCCAATACACATTTTTTCGTGGAATCCTATGCCACTATTAAAAAGACCCTGACAGCATATGGGTTAATCTCCAAGACAAGCAGTTTAGGGGAAAAAGGGCAATGTCAAGTTGGAGCTTGAGAACCTCTTGGGGCTTTTCTTTTCTTTCTTGGAGAACACAAATATGTGTGCTATGTACAACTAAGCAAAGACATAGAAGAAACAGTGGGGAGGTAAGAGGTAAGAAAGGTAAAAAAAAAAAAACCAAAAACAAACAAACAAACAAACAAACAAACAAACAAAAAACAGCTACCCTGGCAAGACACACTCTGGGTGAAGGGTAAGAGTGGGAGAAGACCCGCAGTTTGCTGCATATTTGTGCCTTCTGATTTTTGTTGCATGAGCATAAATATACACATACTGCCTGTTCAAACAAGTAAGAGTAAACAGATGGTCAAGTTGAGGATTTTCCAAAAGCAAAAGAAATATGCGCGAGTCACTAGCATATTGCCTATGCACTTCTTTCTATGTCTAACAGTAAATAGCTTGTGTATTAGTGGCTACTGATTTAATTCTCCACTAGAGTCATGATCTAGAATGATTTGTGTTTTCTCTGTAGTGCTGAGGAGGCAGGGCATATTCATTGCACTAGGGATTCAGACTCACTAGATCCTCTCACAGATTAAGCTGAAAAGCACAGGGGGTATTTGCTATACACTTCAGCAGCTCAGTTCCAACATGTATATACTCACTGGGGTACTGCAGCCCCAAATGAAGGATAACACTAAGAGCTAGAACTAAGAGCTGACAGATGCTAAAATAGTTAACAGCACAAGAATCTCTTGCAGGCCACAAGAATATATTACAGAGATTCAGCTGGATATTAAAGCTATACCTAAAAATTTCAAGGCACTTTTCTAGAGGAAGCCATCTATCACAGAATATTTGGTGTTATTCAGTTTTTAATATTTCAGTTGTCTTCTGCTATGAAATTCTTGTGGGCCCATATACTACTAGACCATTTGGCAAACAGTTCAGCTTCTCAGACCTGCTGATCCTCTAGGTAACTAACTCCACCGCTAAGCCTAAGAGACAAGCAGGCTGTAGATGCATAGCTTTGCTTCTTGTGCAAAGGAAGCTCAGACCATCCCTTGCCTAGTGGCATTCCAAAGCAATTGACTAAGGACAATAGGACTTTTTGCATAACCAGGTGCAGTAAGACTGGAGCAGAATTCCAAAGGCAACCAGAGAGAATTGTGTGGCCAGGAGAGAAAGAACAAGGCAGTTTTTCTGTAGAGGGTAGATACAGCTACATGGCTGGAGAGAAGAGAGAAAAGCAGAGATTCTGTAGATGGTAAGGTAGATCTCTTGGAGAGTTTTCTGAGAGCTAAGAATAAGGAGCTAGGAAGGAAAGATGGAGGATGAAGGAACAGAGGATGAAGATGAGGTCAAAAGCATAAGGGCTTAGTTATTACTGGGGCTACTTGGGACAGAAAAAGTAGGTACAGGGAGTAACTGAGACTCAGGACAGAACTGAAGCTGTATAGATAGAATTTTGTCATACAGGAATAAAGTAAATGGACAAGGAGCATGGTGTATCTAGATCCATTCCCTCACCGCTCATAGCATCTCTTCTGGGCCCCTGGGAAGGAATTTAAGAAGCTGGACCTCAAAATTCTGAGAAGGATCTTTTGAATTTCAAGTGTGCAAATACCATTAATGTGAGATCTAGTCTGTTTCTTGGTATGAAAATTTAAAGTTAAAATCTTGGGCCAAAAATTACGAGAGACAGCTCTACTCAAAAGTCAAGAAGCTGATGAAATACTATACAGGATGAGAAGGGTATGAAACAAGCAGAAGTTAACTCAAGCCTTTAAAGTGGAGAAATTTAGAAATGCTGCTTGGGCATATATACAATATCAGTTGTACTTCAGCAATTTGCAATTTTGAAAATGATCATTTGACTCTGTAATGGGAAAACTCCTTCCTGTTTGAAGCCAGCCATATGATCCACCATCCCACCTATCAGTATATAACAGACTTGGGAACAGGACCTTAGGGAGACAGTTGTACACCCATGTTCACAGCAGCCTTATTCACAACGGAAGCAACCTGAGGGTCCACAAGTGGGTAACAGGCAAAGAAAATGTAGTGTATACCTATAATGGAATATTACTGTCTTAGTTAGGGTTGCTATTGCTGTGAAGAGACACTATGACCACACCAACTTTCATAAAGGAAAACATTTAACTGTGGTGGCAGCTTACAGTTCAGAGGTTCAGTCCATTATTGTCATTGGTAGGGTATAGCTGGAGGTTTCTCCAGTCCCACCGGGACCCGCAGCCACTCAGACCCAAGTAAACACACAGAGACTTATATTACTTATAAACTGTATGGCTGTGGCAGGCTTCTTGCTATCTGTTCTTATAGCTTAAATTAACCCATTTCTATTAATCTATAAGTTGCCACATGGCTTGTGGCTTACCAGTACTTTACATCTTACTTCTCACAGTGGCAGGGTCTGGCAGCGTCTCCTGACTCAGCCTTCCACCTCCCAGAATTCTCCTCTCTGCTTATCCCACCTATACTATACTTCCTGCCTGGCTACTGGCCAATCAGCATTTTATTTATCAATCAATCAGAGCAACACATTCACAGCATACAGAAAATCCCCAGCAGTGGGGAGCATGGCAGTGTGCAGGCAGATGTGGTGCTGACATCTTGATCAGAAAGTAACAACAGGAAGTGGACTGTGACACTGAGCAAAGCTTAAGCAAAAGAGACCTCGAAGCCCACCCCCACAGTGACACACTTCCTTCAACAAGGCCACACCTACTCCAACAAGGCCACACCTCCTAACAATGCCACTCCCTATGAGTTTGGCGGGGAGGGGCATTACATTCAAACTACCACAGTTACTTAGCCTTAAAAGGGAAAAATATCCTAACACATGCGAGCTACAACATGGATGAAGTGTATTATGTGAAATGGAATAAGACACAAAGGAACATATGACTCTACTTGTAGGGTACCAAGAACAGTCAGATTCATGGAGGCAGAAAGCAAATGGGATTGTCGTGTTGTGTACATGTTTTGTGTGTGAGTACAGGCATATGGAAACCAGAGGACAGCTTCAGGAGTCAGCCCTTGCCTTCCGCTTTGTTTGAGGAAAGGTCTCTTTCTGCTGTGTACACCAGGCTAGCTGGCCCAAAGGTTCTGAAGATTCAGCTGCCTCCACCTCCCATCTCCCTGGAGGGGTGCTGCAGTTCCAGATGCATGACCTGCCGTGGCTTCACCCAGGCTCTGGGGAGCTGAACTGAGGTCCTTTCACTTGCCCAGCAGGCCCATTATCTACTGAGCCATCTACCCAGCCCCTGGAGTTAATTTTTAATGTGTGTCTACAGAGTTTCAATTCTGCAGAATGAAAAGAGTTCCACAGGGGATGACGGCGGCGGCTAAACATAACTGAGGGTTCTTGTGCTGCTGAAAACCAAGCTGGTGGATTTTATCACAAGTTTTTAAATCTAAAAACTTAGCTCCAAGATAGGCCAATAAACTTCAAAGAAAAGAAGCTGCCAGAAGATGCTTAGGGTCCCATCAGATAAAAAAAAAAAAAACAAAGCTCTGCTTATACATAGGAAGGAGATCAAGTGTGCCTAGCAATTACTACTAAGAAGGAATGGAGAGAGAAAGCTCATGCTCAGGGGGACTCAGTCTTGAGAAAACATGGGTCAACAGCGTCATGTGTGTTCTTATTAGCTTCTCAGGGTAACTGTAACCAACTACCACAAAGGTGGGCAGCGGTGGCTCAGGTCTTTAACCCCAGCACTTAGGAGGCAGAGCCAGGCGGATCTGTGAGTTCCAGGACAGCCAGGGCTACACAGAGAAACTCTGTATCAAAAAACAAAAAAATGACAGTGGGGTTGGGGAGATGACTCAGTTGGTCAAGCGTTCCTTGTGTGATCAGGAGGACCTGCATTCCGATCCTTAACGGATTTGTAACCCTAGTGTTGGGCTGGGGTGGGGGAGGGGAGGGAGAGACAGGCAAATGCTGGTGCTTGCTGGCCAGCCATTCAGGCCAGACCAGGGAGCTCAGGTTCAGTGAGAGGCCCTGCCTCATAAACTCAAATGCAAAGCAACTGAGAAAGGCGCCCAGTATCAACCTCTGGCCTCCGTTTTCACACATCTGCACCTGCATGTGCACATACATACACACATTAACATGTACGTAGTCACAGACCATCCACAAAATTTTTTTTAAACTACTGAAGCCGGGGAGATAGTGAAGTATTTGCCGTGCAAGCATAACAATATGGGTCCAATCCCCAGAATCCACACAGAAAAGAGCTGGGCATGGTGGGACATGCTCGTCATCCCAGCACAGGCAAGGTGGAGACAGGGGGACCCCTGTGGCCTGCTGGCTAGCCAGTCTAGTCTGAATTGGACAGCTGTGAGCCAGTGACTTACAAAAAATTGGTGGTGGACAGTACCTGGAGAGTAACACAAATACATGCATACACATATACATAATACATACATACATACATACATACATACATACATACATACATACATAAGTATATATACTTATACTACAGGGCTAGGGACATAGCTCAATGGTAGACTGATTCCTAAGTACAAATGAGGTCCTGTGTTCAGTCTCCACCCAAGAAAAAGAAAACTGAAATGTCCAGTTCAGGTTCCCTGTGTAATCCAGTAGAGGATCAGCTCTCAAGAGCACATGCCTGGAAGTTATGAGCAGGGTTGTGAAAATTAAGAGCCTGGTTCAGGAGACACTGCAACAGTTCAAATCCCAGCTCTGTCACTTCCCCATGCCACTGCATGACCTCAAGGAAACTCAGTAACTTCTTGGTGCCTCGGTTTCCACATCTGTAAAACAACACTCCGTAACTCAAAGGGTTATGAGAATTAAACGAGCCACGAAGTGCTCCGCCCCCTGTGTGAGGCACAGTAAGCACTCTGTCAGTAGGAACAGCTGCTGTTACAACTACCCCAGAGCCGCTCACTCAAGATGGCCTTGGGAAGTGTCGGTGACAAGGCACCTTTATCTCTGTCCCACCCACCCTGTGACAGCCCTGCAACGGCTTGCCCAGCATTCTACTTCACAGTCAGAAGATCAGCAGTTTCATTGACGCGGGGTTAAATATTCTCCCACACAGGTATCCTGCTCCCCTCCTCATCCAGCCCATCTGCAGCGTGTCTCTCAAGCAGGGCCACCTAAGCCATCTGGGCCAAAGGCTTGGCGCTACACACGCAGACCGAAGGAGGCGTACGCAGGCCTCAGCCGCCGGCCTCCCACTTTCTGCGATCAGGGTCCTATATTTGGATTTTGATCTCGGCCTGACTTGCTGCTAAATCTGTATCCAGTTAATCTTACAGGGTTGTGGGGGAGGAGTCACGTTGCTACGGCAACCCAACAACTCTGGGCAGAGAGAGAGGAAATAGAATTTCAGGACCTGAGACCACCAAAGGACTCCAAAATGCCTATTTCTGCCTTTGTGTCACACACACACACACACACACACACACACACACACACATACACACACAATGAATCTTGGTTTGCTAAAATAAACAGACTTTTCTTTTCTCTTTGCACAAATTTCCAACCATTGACAAAAAGAAAAGCCTGCTTATACAAGTACTGTATTCACATGCCATTTCCTAAGAGGACAGAAACTAAAATTCACACTTCATTCAGCCAGTCAGGAAGTCAGCTGGTTCCCTTATACCCCTCTGGGCATGAAATGAGCAATTGTCTGGTCTGGGTTTTATACATAATATTACTTTTTGAATTGCAGTTTACAAATAAGCTAGCTGCCAGACACAAGTTAAACTTGGGCCTTCTTGTCGTCGACTGGTTTGAGGAGCAGAAGGGAAGCAAAGACTGGGGAAGGAAACCGCCTGGAAACCAACCCAGCCAAGTCATGTTCCAGGAGAGGCTCCACCCACCCATGCAGGGCGAGCGCCACCGACACAAAGCCCATCTGGCTCCTTAAGGTCCCTGGGACTCTGGACATTCTGGGGCAACTCTAAGTCCAGTAATTGAAAGCCAATGTTTAAGACTGTGTCCAGACATTTGGAAGGTACAGAATCTGACCAATGGGATGGAGAGCTCTGGGGCACCTCCAGGATCGGCTATGGTGCTGTGGATGTTAACAGACAGTCTGTGCCTTTGAAAGCTACTCTGACTTAACCTTCGATCTCATACCAGAGAGTAGCACTTGAGACAGATTTTCCTTGCTCTTTTCACTTTTCTCTGTCAGACAGTGGGACATGGCTCGCTGGTAGAACACTAGCGTCGAGTGCACAGGATCTAGGTTCTATCCTTAGCAATCGAAAAACTAAAGAAGTCACCAGGTATAGTGGCACACGCCTTTAGTCCCAGCACTCCAGAGGCAGAGGCAGGTGGATGTCTATGAGTTCCAGGCCAGCCTGGTCTACAAAGAGAGTTCCAGGACAGCCAGAGCTACACAGAGAAACCCTGCCTTAAAACAAACAAGAAGAAAGAGGAAAAATCGAAAAAAGTCAGACATTCCTTGGTCAGATTCTCTTTCTGTCCCTTTCAATCTCTTTTCCTATGATATTTCTTCAAAGATTGGGCTGAAACCCTCTGAAGCTGTGAGACTAAAAACACTTTTTCTCACTCCAGTTGTTTTCTTCAGGTGTGACGGTCAAAACAATGCAGACGTGGGGGCTGGAGAGATGGCTCCGAGGTTTAAGAGCACTGGTTGTTCTTCCAGTGGTCCAGAGTTCCCAGCATCCGTATCAGAGGGCTCACAATGGTCTGTAGTTCCAGCCACAGAGGATCTGAAGTCTTTAACACCTGCACCCACATGTACATACTCACGTGCGCGTGTGCATACACACACACACACACACACACACACACACACACACACACACACCCCTACACAAAATTAAAACAATAACCATACATCTTAGAAAAAATGATGCCAAAGTAATTGATAAATTATATGGACAAACAGGAGAAATAAGATGCAATCAGAGGAAACAGTCAAGGACAAGATTCAAGTCCCTTCTCACTTGGTTCAGCTGAGTAATCCAGGCTGTTTCAGTTAAAAGGGCACAAGGTAAGCCCCATGGTCCTGCTGAGTTATTAAGAGGACAGGATGAAGTCACACCCATCGGAGTTTTCTATAAACTATGAAGCACTGAACAGTGATGCTTCTCCTAGGATCCCAACTTGACCGTAAAGAATGGATCTCTCCTGCTGTGTATACACACCCATTGGCCTCCCCTAGAGGTCCTTCTATCTGGCACCAAAAACCAAGAGTAACTGAAAATCAAAATGTGCTAAGCAATTATGCACATAGATTTCTGACCAAATTTCCAAAAGCAGGTTTTAGAGAGAGCTGGTCAGTTTGGGTAATCAATGCAATCAGCTATCGGCAAATCATCTGATAGCCTTCCAAAGGTACAGCACCCTGCAGGTGATGTAACTCTTCTTCATCAATGGCACCATCCCCAGGAGTTCACTCACTGTTGTGAATGAGATAGTACTGTGCCTCGCAGAGACTTCGAGTCTGCAGTTGGCAATCAGATTCTCACCCCACCCACCACCCACTTCTCCACCTCCATTCACAGTGTTGGAACTAAATTAGAATGACTTACTCTCTCAACTGACAATGTGGAGGTCATTAAAATATAGGCCAGCCTGAAAGAAATACAGAATTCCCTAAAGGGAAGGACGGACAGGAGCTAACTGTGTTAATGACCCTGTAACCGGTGCATCCAGGATGCTAAAGCAGAGTCATTGCTTTTTCTGAACTCCTGGAAACTAGAGTCTAAGGTCAAGACAATTCAGGTATATGCACACAAGAATACAGGCAGCAGTATGATGATGGTCCAGGAAGGAAGGTCCACCGTACGCCCACAGACAGTGAGGTGATAATTTTGACTTTGTTTAGTGTGGCTTATAAACAGGTAGAAGTTTTCAACTAGAAGTCGAGAGATATCTCACTGTAGTGGGTACCCTTAAGCAGTGGTTCTCAACCTTCCTAACACTGCGACCCTTTAATACAGTTCCTCATGTTGTGGTGACCCTCAACCACATATTATTTTCATTGCTACTTCATGACTGTAATTTTGCTACTGTTATGAATTGTAATGTAAGTATCTGTGTTTTCCAACGGTCTTAGGTGACCCCTGTGAAAGGATCGTGTGACACCCTCACACAGAGGTCGCAACCTACAAGTTGAGAACCGCTGCCTTAGAGGCCAGATATGGGAAAACCTTCAAAAAAGAATGAGTGGGCAGTAGTCACAAGCTGAACATCCCAGGAACAGGGACGAGGCTGCATATTGGAATTCAGAGATCTGGCTTTCCAGCTCTAGTTTTTAGGCACTTCCTCTGTATTTCTACATTTCACACTGGCATCTACTTGACTATGGGCCTCTTTCTCTAAGAACACTCTCAAGTATGGAACAGTTTTTTGTTTGTTTGTTTGTTTGTTTGTTTGTTTGTTTGTTTTAAAGATGTATGAAAAGATTTACCATTTTATTCTGTAAACATCACCTGCTGATCAGAGTCACTGTTTGTCAATAAACAAGGTCTGGGGGACTCAAACAAAGCAAAAGGGTTTCCTCTGAAAGGAAACGTTGTTTTCTATGCTCACTGTTGGACTGTGCAGCAGCTAATTACAGTATGGCAACATTTACATTCGTCCCCCACAACCTCACGTCTAGTAGAGACGACTAGTAACTGGAGTGTTGTGAGGCATGAATCAGGTAGGGGAGGTAATTGCTCAACAAGCCATCGAGTGTCTGCCCGTCTATCCATCTACCACCTAAGCACCAGCAGGAAAGCCCGGGACTCCACGTGTTGAGATTATGACTCACTTGAGTCAAGTTTGAAGAAACAGCTATAAAACTAGCAATGCACTATGACTGGCACTTGGAGGCAGAGGTGCCTAACCTCTTGAAACCCCCCTTTTTTGGGGGGGCAGCAGTGATTGGAGGACTAGGAAAGGAAAGGCACCAAAGGACTCTAAATGCTACTAAAGCAAGAATGTGCCATTTTCTCCTAGTGGTTGTGTAGAGGATGCATGGGAGACTGGCCTATGCTGTCACTCACACACAGAGCAAGCAGACAGCTGCTGTCAGCTCCAGATGTCTGTCTCAGAGACTCTATTAGTTGACAAGATCCTCACACTTGTAAAACACTCTGAAATGCTGTATTTTATCTGCTGCCTTTAAACACTTTTTTTCCTGCATCTCTTGGCTGTACACACACACACACACACACACACACACACACACACACACACACACA
>CABHPR010145187.1:22313-38181 GCA_902168415.1 Peromyscus melanophrys
AGAGAGAGAGAGAGAGAGAGAGAGAGAGAGAGAGAGAGAGAGAGAGAAATGGGTGGGTGGGTAGGTAGGTAGGTTGGATGGATGGATGGATGGATAGATAGATAGGTAGCTAGGTAGGTAGATGATACATACATACATACTTATATAGCTAGATACAAAAATAGACAGGTTGATTAATGATTTGCATGTGCAGTATATTCACAATATTCATGTGTCTGCTTGCTCAAAATAACAGAGGCTGGTCTCAGGATATTATCCTCCATCACTCCTCCACCTTATTTTTTGAGATAGGGCTTGCCACTGAACCTGGAGCTCACTCTTTCTACTGGACTGGCTGGCCCGTGGGTCCCAGAGATCTGCCTGTCTCCACCTCCTTGGGCTGGTATTCTGGACACTGCAGAGAAGCCGTGCCTGACTTCCTTTACGTGAGTGCTTATGATCTGAACTCATGTTCTCATGCTTCATACACCGAATCATTTCCCTGGACCCTTGTCCTGGCTAGTTTTATGTCAGCCTGATTGACGCAAGGTGGAGTCACTGCCGAAGAGGGAGCCTCAATAGAGAAACTGCCTCCATAAGATTGGGCTGTAGGCTAGCCTCTAGTGCGCTGTCTTAATTAGTGATTGATGGGGGAGAGCCAGGCCCATTGTGGGTGGGGCCACCCCTGGGCCGGTAGTCCTAGGTTCTATAAGAAAGCCAGCTGAGTAAGCCAGGAAGCAGCACTCCTCCAGGGCCTCTGCATCAGCTCCTGCCTCCAGGTTCCTGCCATGTTTGAGTGCCTGTCCTGAGTTCCTTCAGTGATGAACAGTGTTGAGGAATTGTAAGTCTAATAAACTCTTTCCTCCCCAGCTTGCTTTGGTCATGGTGTCCCATTGCGGTAGTAGTAAGCCTAATTAAGATAGCCCTTAATTGTAGGCTTTTATTTAAACCTCAGTGAACACAATATTTGTGCTCAGAGTCATTGTTGAAATTTCCTGCTCTTCTTGAAACAGATGTCAAAACAAACTACATCCCCAAAGTCTCAAAGTAATGATGCTTGGGGCCCTCAGTACAGCCAGGGTGTGCGTAATAAGGTCGATGGAGTAGTTCTAGAGGGGAGGTGTAGAGCCATGCAGAGATGTTGTGTCCTTCCCACATCACACACTGACATGTCAAGTATTACATGATTGGAGAGGATATGATAGAATCATAATGGGATATACAGGAATGTGACATTTAAACCAGTCCCTTTGAGATGACCGAAATGAATGGTCTCTTCGTGCTAAATTCTTGACAAAACAGAAGTGCCACCTCTCACTCTTCTTCCTGGGTAAGGAGGAGGAGAAGAGGTCCTGGGTAGCCCTGATCCTTGTCTTCCTAAAACTTCAGAGAATGGAAAGAAGGAGAACACTGCAGGTCAAGAGACTCTGAGAGAAGAGGTATAGTAATGACCACCCCCCACTTGTGATCCCCAACTGTGCTCAGCACATTTCTGATGGGTACCCATACTGACCTCAAAGCCAGTTCACCTGAACCAAGGCCATCCTGTTCACCACAACCAATCCTAACCGTTTTTCTTTCTTCCAGTAGAATCTGCCCTCGGTTTTTCAGGATCTGAGAAGAACTTTGGAACCATCTTTTATGTTTTTTCATGTATTTCCGGATCACTTCTTAACAGAGTTGCTGTCAGGTGTTGGCTGCTTGGGGTCTCCTCGTACCCCAATATCCTCTGGTCTGACTCATACGAAAGTTCTCCCACCTGCTCATCACCTTTTAAAAGTGGAAGTGACTTTGAGACAGTAAAAACTACTTTGGGAAACCTATAAGGGTTCCTCTGAACTTCCATCAAGGAGTTCCATCTGGAAATGGGGGAAAGATGCTTAGCTCCCGGGTGGTACGGACTATATTCCAAAATACTGCCTTTCTAGTTGTGACCCGTGGGACAGTGATGTTCATTTCCAAAACAATAAAGACCTTTTGGAGACACCATCCGATGGGTTCAACCTCCAGACCAATTAACTCCACAGCTAGACAATTAAGCCACTTCCATTTTGCAGGCAGCATTTACACCTGTCAACTTAAAGCCGTCGGGATAAGTCTTCTCGGGCTTCAGTGTGCAGACCCAGGGCTCTTGTTGAAATGTAGGTTCTGACTCACAGTTCCTGGGCAGGGCCTGGGACACGGCATTTGTAACGCCTCCTGGGAGAAGCAGGTGTTGCTAATACACAGAACACGCTTTGCAAAGCAAAATCCCCAATGCCCAGACTGCACTATAGTTAAACAAGAACTGGGCCCAGACCAGAAATCAAGCGTCACATCCGGGACATCTGAGGTAGAGATGGTAGTCATTTTGCTTTTCCAGGGACAGAGGTCTTCTCCCAGCCTGAACCCCTTGACTCATTCTCAGAAACAAACCCACCAAACTCTGTCTGCACTCCCTCAGATCTTCAGTGTCAACACAGAGTTTCCCAAGGTGCCATGAGCTTATCAAGCCAGGGCCTTTAACACGAACTACAGCTCATTTGAAGATAGTGTCAGATGCCCACTTCTGAAGACCACTACAGTCCTGTCTCCTGCCCACGCGACAGGCCATGAACAGCCCCTCCTCCCATGAACTTCCAGTCACTGAAGAAAAAGTTCATCTAAGAATTCTAAGTGCCAGGTGGTGGTGGTGGCACACGACTTTAATCTCAGCATTCAGGAGGCAAAGGCAGTCGGAGTTCAAGGCCAGCCTGGTCTACAGAGTAAGCTCCAGGACAGCCAGAGCTACACACAAAAAAAAAAAAAAAAAAAAAGTGTCTCAGAAAACCCCCCACCCAAACACACACACACACACACACACACACACACACACACACACACACACAAAAAAAAAAAAAAAAAAAAAAAACCAGAATTCAAAGTGAGAAGCAGGCCATAACCACCGCTTTCTTGGGGAAACATGAAAAATAATGCAATAAAAAAAAAACCAACCCGAAACGATTATTTTCTAATTTAAACAAAACAGCACCATAGTCACATAAACAAAGAGCTTTTCACCATATTCACAAACCTTACCCTGTCACTGCCACAGAAGGACTCCAGCTTGGAAAAAATTAGCATTTTTTCCACTCAAAATAAGAGATGGTGAATCAGTAGCACCTTTTAATACTTAAACAATCAACAAATACTTCCTTTCCCCTAGAGAAAAAAAAAAATCTTCTGAAAGAAAAATGCTTTGTCCTCTTTCTAAATTTCATGAATAACACAAGAATCGCACAGCGAACAAAATTATTAATTGTGTGTGTGTGTGTGTGTGTGTGTGTGTGTGTGTGTGTGTGTGTGTGGTATGTAGGTGTGGGTGTATATGTGGGTGGAGGCCAGAGGTCAATGTTGGCTGGTTTTTTTTGAGAGGGTTGTTTTTGGTTTTGGTAATCTGCTACCTTATTTTTTTGGAATAGGGTCTCTCGGACTTGTCGAGGCCAGGGATTGCAGACAGAGGCCCTCCCTCAAGCTTGTGCTGAAACACTGTACTTGCTGAGCCATCTCCCCAGCTGTGAATTGTTTTTAACAAGATGAACTGCTTCCTTCCCTCGCCCCTGCTCTTTCGGCCTATCTGAAAGGAGTCGAGCTGTGCTTGGACACACTATTAAAGTTAGATGGCTGTCCCCCCTTCCTCCCAGGCAAGGCATCGGATGGCACCATTGTGCTGTAAGGGTTAGGGGCCAGATCTATTTCTTTAGATGGAAAAGACCAAGAAGTAGGCAATACTTTCTGCCTTTATATGAATTTTATATAGATTGAATCATACTATATGTGCTCTAATGTGTCATTATTATTATTACTATTATTATCATTGCTTAACAAGGTTTATAGGATGTACCCATGTTATTAGATCATTTTATTCCATGATCATTTTATTGAAATCGTTTCTAATTTTCCTTATGCCGTCTACTTTTACTCCTATGTTTTAAGTATTGTTGACTCTGTATATTTGAGGAGATTCTAGATCCTGCCTTTCCCCCCCAGCTTCCTTCGAGTGCAATGGGTAAATAGTGTCTATATTCTCAATAACATTCTGTTACACGAATTCCATGTGAAATGGCTGCATCAAGCTAGTAATGATCAACTCGCGTGCCTAGTCATTTGTTTTGGGATACGAACATTTAAAATCTGCTCTCTCATCAATAGGTGATGTGTTTCCTTGAACCTCACCTGATTTCTTTCGGAGTCAAAGAATGTATTCTATATAACTGCAGTCTTTGGAAATCAACGGTGCTTTTATGGCGCTTGACAAGAACAACAGCAACAGGAGATCAGGTCTAGAAGCTAGGAGTGCAGGCAGGTGTCCTTCCGCAGGACTCTTGCCTCCCCGTGGCCTGGGATGATGCTTCCAGTGCTGGCAAAGGAGGAGCCTGTTCTGCAACTGGGCTCTTTCAGATGGTTCAAGAGTTACTATTTTAAAAAATCCCACAGGAAATCTAGGCGTTGAGACTTGCCAGATTATTGCCTAGAGGTCAGAGCTTGCAAAACAGGCCTCTGTGTCAATGTTTTCCCCCTCCTGCCACCTGTCCTGAAACTAAAACCTCCGTGACTCACACAAGGAAAAAAGAAAAAAGAAAAAGAAACGATCATTTCTCTTCCTTAGGTTTAACTTTCTCTTTATCTGGTCGGGGAAGGGCTCAGTGTCTCATGGAGCCCAACCTGGTCTCCTATTATTATATAGTTAAGAATAGTCTTCAATTCGTGATCCATCTGTCTCTATCTCCCTCGGCTGGGATGATAGCCATGTGCCACAATGCCTGGTTTATTCGGCCTTGGGGATGGAACCCAGGGACTCACACATGCTAAACAAGCACTCTACCAACTGAGCTATATCCCCAAACCCCTAGGTTCAGTTTTAAAGTTATAATTAAATTTCCTCAGGAACACCACAGCTCTAGCATGTGTGCCTCAAGACTTCCTTCCTACCTGGTTTAATTCCAGTTTAAAGAAGTTCAGGCCTAAAAATAGTGCACAGCATTCTGCCTGGAGAAGCTGGCTCTCCGCTGGCAAGGTGGGGCTGGTGCTGTCTAAAATCTGTGCCATTCATCACCATTCGGCACATTTGGGGATCACCACAGGCACGTGAAGGAAGAGGGCTGTCACCATTGTTCTGATGACTGGGTATTTGAGGACCAAGCTGACTTAATTTCCACAATGATGATGGCCAGGACTTACATTTATTTTATTTTTATTCTATGTGTTGTTCTGAACAGTTCCATTTGCTTTATCTATTTTTTAAACTTTTCAGAACAGTCAGGAGGTGGGATCTGATATGAGGCCTCTTTGCAGATCAGTTCTGGTTTTATGGCTGCTGTGAGACCCGGGACGAGTTAAACTCCAGGCCCTCCAATCCACATCTGAAAGACCAAGACTGCAATAAGGGGGATTCCTAAAATGGTATAATGCACAGCCAAGGGTAACTGTCTCTATCAGCTGGATTCCTGGTAGAAGAAATGGAAGTTTTAAGGTCAGTTAGATGCTAGATGTTCTTCTGGTATTAATAAAAAAGAAAGAACTCTTGCAAGTCCAGAGTATTAGTATTTTAAAAAGTAAGATTTGTCTATTTCTGGTTTTGACTCAGGGGTTCAAAGGAAACAGGCTTGGCCCAGACAAAGCATGATCACACCCAGATTGTGCAACAGGCTGCATGTGAAAGCTCCATCATTCCACCGTCACACGGAAGGAGCATCTGCTCTCCACCCGAGAGCTAAGGTACATCTCACAGAACGGGGAACCATGGGCAAGAAACAAGAGCCAGAGATTACCCTTCCCATCCCAGAGGGTTGGAGAATTCCAAGTATGCTTTAGGAGGGGGTGGAGAGGAAGTTTTCAGAACAACTATATCTGAAGTAGATTATCATTCCTAGCAATCTCCCCATTTATAAACCATTCTATAAGTCACTGTTAACAGCAGATTTGATGGCAATGATATTCCCATAGAAATAATTCTATAAATCAACTCTCAAAACACATTAATGTGATATTTTCTCAGCCACAGGTCTCTTTCTTATCTTTGTATGTGAAAAAACATTATATTTTGTTCTATTTTATTTCAACATGATTTATTTCTTAAAAAAACAAAAACAAAAACCAGAATGTTAGCCCTATTAAACAGTTAGCCTTAGGAGAAATTACAGTGCTTTACAGAGACTCAATAAACAGTGAAGTAAAACGTTTTTTCTTTCCTGCCTGAGCCATCTTTAAGCAATTTTCCAAAGGACAAGTGTTGGCTTAAAAATAAAACAAACAAGGAAGGGGGCGGGGCAAACATCTTGTCAGCCATTGGTCAGCCTCTCCGAGTACCAGGCATGATGCAGCCTGAGGAAACAACCCTGGTAACTGTGCGGGGCTCTCAGACTGCAGACAAACCTGTCTCCAGAAGGAGCCATTAAATCAAACAAACGTTTTGAAATATGCTCAAAGACATATTTATTCTAACTCAGGCTAAAATTCTCCTCCTCAGAGTGAGGGAAGGTAAGTTTGATAAATGCTTGGGCAAAAGGGAGTCTGGGTAGAACTGTGATTTCTCAAAAAGTCCAAGGCATCGATTCCCTTTGTGACAGCACCTCGGTAGATAGCCTTTAAGATCTTGAAGTCACAAATTTATCACCTTATGCTTTTAAAGCGCTAGTGGGTTGGTAAATGTTTTAAACAGCACATTGGTTCCCTGGGCGCACGGAGGAGGATTTATAGCCTGTGCCAATTGCCTTGGTGTAAATACTCCTAGCATAGCTTGATTTCAGGCTACCAAGGTGGCGTATTGCAAATGCTGCTGCAAAAAGCTCTACCCGCTCAGCCTACGGGAGCCAACATGAGTTGATGCAGCATAGCACTGGAATTGAGTACACCAGTAACACCAGGCAGGCCTGAGCCAATTTAAACCTGAGCCGTACCAGAGCCATCTTTCGGAAGCCATCTTTTTTGTAAAGTTGAGGCGTTTAGTTTCTCTTTCTTACAATGTTTGTCACCAAAAGATTAACAATGTTGGAAACAATCAATTGCAAAGTCCTTGGGAGGAGGGCTGTTAATAAACAGAATGACTCCTTAATCTTAGCTTATACTAATCCTCTCCAACAGCTCAGAGCCAAGCCTGGAAGGAATCACCTGTCTAGATGTCATCTGTCAGGAAGGCTTTTGAGTCTTTCCCGCACAGTGCAATCATCAGTAAGCTTGGGAAAACATGATTGATCAGAGAAGTGGCAGAAAAGCAACCAGTGACCTCCTTCCTGTTTCCTTCTTCCATCCAAAAAAACTGCATTTTCCTAAGCCCCTCCCTACTACTTCCGTGTCTCTCTATATGTCCTTGGTCCTCCAAAACCTCTATGGCTAATTTTGGTCAACTAGTAGCTAGCTCCGCCCTCTGATTCAAGGTAAACTTTATTGGCACTGCGGAGCAACATTTCGAACAATTCTGCAACATCGTTATGCTTGGGCTCTGGGGATCTGAACTTAGGTCCTTATTGGACAGTAAGCACTTTTCTCACTGAGCCACCTCTCCATCAGGTCTGACTATCAAACCTGTAGATGATGTGCAAGTGTCAATTATAGGTCCAATAACTAAAGAGGTTGCATGACTTCTTAAAATTAATCATAAAAATTAACAGTTGCTTGGTGGGTCGTGAGGCTCCACCCCTCTCTGAGGATCTATAGGCAGTTAATGGTTGCTGGGGGAAAGAGAGAGATTTTCTTCAGTGGGGTAGTTTATATGCTTATGAGTAACTCTACTTGAATTCATTTGTTCACAGAGAGAGAGAGGAGAGAGAGAGAGAGAGAGAGGAGAGAGAGAGAGAGAAATGAAAAAGACACGAAACTAGAAAAGGAGAATGGTTGGGAAGAGGAAAGAGATAAGAGAGGACAAAGGGGGATGAATACGATCAAAATAGATTACATGCATGAAAAAGTCGTAATGAAAAGCATCATTATGTGTCATTATAATAATTAAAATATTTTTTAAACATTAGTCATTAAATCAAATGTCTCTTCAAAATGACTGTATGCAATAGCAGCGCTTGGAAGACCAGACGTTTGTTCTGTTTCTCAACTGCAAAGACAAAAATGTGAAGCCACAGGGAACTGGCCAGGCCTAAGACATCTCCCTGTTTTCCTCTGAGGACAGAGGAAGGAACCCCTCTCCCTTTCGGGTTCTCCTCACATCATCCTAAGAAACCAAGCTTGACCGTCTGTCCTGAGTGGAGAACATGCCCCAGACTTTTCAGTTCAGTTGCTCTTCCAGTGAAGAGCATTGCGTGCTCAACACTCAACACTGGCTTCGGTTGGTTATTCGTGTAGGTCGATGCATAGCTGTAGTGATTTTTGTTGAATGGGCCCAGGACAACTGTGAAGTCACAGCCCTTTCATGGGCCTTTGAGAAAGAAACAGAATCCTCCATCTTTCCCTCTGTCCTCAAAGTACTGCAGAGAGCACACCATATTTAAACATCGTCACACTAATTAAATATTTAATTTCAAAGCCTTGAAAACTCCCGTGATTTATAAATATATTTTTGCTATTCATCAGGGTCTTGAATAAACTGTTTGACATGTTAGGGAAACAAGGACACGTTTTGCCCTCAAAGGCATATTGGTTGGGAACAAACTGCGATCCTGGCTTCCTCGTCTCTTGTGAACTCACATTCAAATACCTTCAAAATTAAAGGTCACTGTTCCTCCGTTTCTACCTAAAAGGGAAACTTCCCTTTTAGGAAAATGCTAGGGCCTACATGATGGTCAGTGTGTAAAGACGCTTGCTGGGCGAGCCTGATAATCTGAAGTCTGTACCAATTCCACAAAGTTATCCTCTGACTTCTGTGTGCATATGCTATGCTAAACACACATGTGCACATGCACACATACAATAACAGTAATCATGCTTAAAATTCAGAATCGTCGCATTGTGTATTATCACTTCAGAGAGTTGGAGTGAAAATAATTATTTGACAGGCACTACATTGAGTTGTCAAAACAAAATACCTCACCCGGGCCTATAATCTAAGATCTTGGGAAAGAGGAGGAGGAGGAGGAGGGTCAGGAATTCAAGGACATTGCCGGCTATGTAGTAGCCTCAAGGCCAGCCTGGGCTAATTGACACTCTGTCTAAAAACAAACAAATAAAACAAAAGAGTAAGCAAAGGAAGTCATAGCAGTTAAATTTCCACTCTAACAAGTGAAGAAATGAGCCCATGGGGAGAATATATTGACCACAGCCCGAAAGAGAACAATTTATTGTGGGTGCCTGGGACATCACCTTGCCAGCCTTGGTGCTTAATCAGGAGTAAGGCTTCCCACACTGGCAGCCTCTGCCTGGCAGCGTAGCGCCACAAACTCTAGAACACACGTAATTTCAGACAAGGATGCAAAGCACCAGTTAGCAGAACAGACTTCCACCATGGCAAGGTGAGCACATTGGGGTGGTTTGTGGTATGTGGTCGTTCCTGTGGACACACCCGTTCATCAAAGCCTGGAGTTCTAAAGATCAAAAGAAGAAGAAATAGGGCTGGGGGGTTGGGCGAATCCATAGAGGGCTAGCCTAGCATGCAGGCAGCCCTTGGTTCAAACCCTAGCAGTGCATAAAGCAGGTGTGGTGGCACACTTCAATCCCAGCACTCAGGAGGTAGAGAACCAGGAGTTCAAGGCCATCCCCCAGATAGAGACTGAGTCCGAGGCCAGCCTGAGCTCCAGAAGACCGTGTCTCAACGAAACTAAACAAAAATAAGAACAATAAGGCATTGTGCTACTCAACAGCTACAGGCCCCCACTCCCACCCCAGATTTAAGGAAGTATAGAAGGTCTGAAGGAGAATGAAGACAGATATAAAATAAAAAGTGGGGGGATAAAGGCAGCAAGGTCATTTATAATCTTCCTTTTGGGGTACTTAGCATCTGATTCTCCAGATGGTGGGCAGTAGGTGGAGGTAGCTGCCTGCCCACAGTTCTCTTTCCCATAAACAGTGTGCGATTTGGTAGTCACATAAGGTGTAGCATGAATTGTAAAAAATAAATAAATAAATAAATAATAAATAAATAAATAATTTTTTAAAAAACAGGACATTTCACTTAAAATTTGAGTACAAGGATATTTTATTTTTGTACAGAAATCCCTAACAAGAGAAAAATGTCCCCATTAATCTGCCTTTAGTAAGGGTAAGGGAGGCTCCCTACATATAGTGAAAGAATACAAAAAAAAGCTGTTTAAAATATCGGTTTAGAATATAGTTTTGTCTTTTGTTGTTGGTTGGTTGGTTGGGTTTTGGTTTTGAGATAGGGTCTCATTACATAGCCCAACTTGACCTCAAATTTCTAGACATCTGCCTGATCCTGCCTCCCAAGTACCGGCAATAAAAGCCTGAGCCACCACACCAAGCTCAAGTGTGTTTTTAAAGCTCTCATGTCAGGTAATATTTGAACACTTCAGATACTAGTAACACCATCTATTTCAACGAAGTAACAACATCAAAAAATGCATAAACTAAAATAGAACATAGATGGTACCCAATTACAGAAGGCTTCATGTTCTAAAAGTTCATCTATAAATAGGGTATGTGGGACCTGGAAAACGGTTTTCAAGAAATAATGCTATAAGGGAAATCAAGGACATAGGATGGCCCATAAATACGTACCAGCCCACAGTGATTAGGAAACACACTGTGCCCGGAACCTTCCAAGAAATCATTCAGAGATCCAACCTAAGGAGTGAGCTACGTCTCCTGGGGACGAAGCTTTGAACTTGGGCCAGAGACCACATCCCAGGCACACATCCGCAGAGGCTTTGTACTGCTAAGAAATGGAATCAAATGAGGTATCAACACTCCCTATCACAGGATCTCAGGTGTCCCTGACATCTCCACCCCAGAGTCCTTTTTTTGAATAGAATGAAACAGTACACGAAAGTTACATTGTACACTACAGGCACCCTCACCCACCTGCCCCCACCTCCCCAGGTGAGGAATTCTTTGGTGACAAAGGACTCAGAAGCACCACTAAGTTTGGTTGATAAATCCAGGGTTTAAGGAGAGAAAGAAAGGGGGAAGGGGGTAAAGAGGGAGGAAACAAGGGAGGAATGGAAGGAACCAGGACTCTGGACTTCCGGTCCACATCCTTCTACACTGGATTCACATCAAACACCCTTTCTCTACAAGCCAGCACACCTGTCGTATCTCCAGACAGAAATACTTTCTACAACGACTGGGCTGGAGCCAGATTACCAGGCCCCATCTCGGGTCTCACCTCTGCCCTGAGGGCTTCATCATACAAATGCACAGCCAGCCAGTTTCTGTGGCACTGGGTCTCCAACTGGGGAAACCACACCACATCTCCTGGCTCCTCTCAGGAACCGGTGCCAGAAAGCTTTCATTTTAAGGGACAAACAATGGACTCAACGCAGCAAGGTTTGTAAAGCTTTGTGCTCATTAGGCCAAAAGGGCAGCAGCACTGCTTGCCTTTCTTGAGTATTATTGGCAACCTGAGACATTTTATGAAAAGAAAATAAATAGTAACTAAAAGTCTCCCACATGTTTATAGAAGGCTTACATTAGACATTCGAGTTAGGGAAATTCAGTTAGTGCATGTGTGAAGAGAAGTGGGCGAGTCCTCTTCTTCTTTCTCCTCTCCTCTCCTTTCTCCTCTTCACTCTGTGTTTGTGTGTGTGTGTGTGTGTGTGTGTGTGTGTGTGTGTCTGTGTCTGTGTCTGTGTCTGTGTGTCTGTGTGTGTAGACATCAGAGGTCAACGTCAGGGGTCTACTGCTCTCCACCTTTTTTTGTAAGACAGAATCTCTTACTGAACCATAAGTTCACCAATTAAGCTACATTAGCTAGCCACTGTGTCCACGGGAGCCTCCTGTCCCCATGTCCCCTGTGCTGGAGTAACAAAAGCAAAGCTTCTGAGCCCTGCTTTGCACACGGGTGCAAGGGATGAGACTCAGGTTCTCACACTTGCGTGGCAAGCACTTTCCAACTGAGCTGTGTCCCCAGCCTACAAAGACTTCTTAAAAGCTACTTTTTGTGATTCATGTCTAATTTTATGGAATACATTGTTTATTAAAACAGGTAGAAGTTTTGCATTACCTTAGGGTGTGTGTGTATGGGGTGGGGTGGGAAGGGTGTTATTTTGGTAGCCCTGGAACTTATATGTAGACAAGGGTAGTTTCACATCTATCTCTGCCTAAGGCCCTCCTGAGCCCTGGGATCACAGACCAGTGTCCAACCAAATTCTTATCTTAAAGTTCCTGTCTAGGCGTGGTCTTGAAAGCCTTTAATCCCAGCACTTAGAAGTCAGAGGCAGGAAGATCTCTACCAGTTCAAGACCAGCCTGAACCTTTCCCTTTCCTTCTCCTTTCTGTATTTCATCCTAGGTATTGACCTGGGGCTTCCCACATGCTAGGCAAATGCTCCACAGCTGAGCTACCCCATTGGCCTGCATCCCCTTACAATCTTAAAAATTAATGGCAACTCAAAGATTTTTTTATGTAGAATTTATCTACCCAGTTACATATTACAAGGAACTTCAGAAGCACTTATTCACTTATTTTTAAAGAGCAATATGCATATTACAATAATATAAATGGCATGTTATGTTATTTATGGAACAATGGGAAAGGCTAGCACTTTTACATTTTTGCAGACCTTTGTCATGCCTGTCTTAATGGAAATCAGCTAGAGTGCTACACACTTTGCATCCCATCTGTTGTGCTGTGTCCTCTAGTTATATTATATAAAGAAAATGCAGACTCCCAGAACTGGACTCGGAAAAGGGAAGAGCTCAGTAGTTTCTTTGGGTAACTATTGATGTTCTTGATTGGTAGACACTAAAACTTGACAATGTGTTTCTTAAAGACGGCATCAAAATCCACCCTGGTAAAGCTTTTGCCTGAACATTCAAGAGATAATCAGAAGGGTAAACGAATGTCTTCATGTTGCAAAAATAGCTTTGACTTTTCAGATCCTCTGCAAGGGCCTTGGAGCCCTGGGCTCTCTAGATCACAGGTTCAGACCTGTACAGACTGCCTTGTGGTGTGTAACTGGCAGAGGAAGGATGATGGTCTAGTTTCCTTCTAGGTTGCTGTGACACACACCATGACCCAAGGCAACTTAGGGAAGGGTCTATTTGACTTACAATTCCAGGCCACACATCATCATTGAGGGAAGTCAGGGCAGGATCTCGAGGCAGGAACCATGGATGGATGAATGTTGCCTGTTGGTTACTCTGTGATTTGCTTATGTAGCCCAGGACCACCTGCCTAGGGATGGTGCCACTCACAGTGGGCAGGGCCCTCCTGCATTAATCAATAATCAAGACAATCCCCAACAGACACACCCACAGGCCAATCTGATCTAGTAAATTCTTCCATCAAGGGTTTCCTCTCAGATGACTCTAGGCTGTGTCAAGTTGACAATTAAAGTCAACTAGGACAGGTGGCATTATGTGAAAGTTAAGGAACAGTACAAAATAACCTCAAGACACATGAGCCCACCTCAACTTCCTGGGATCTAGAAAACAGGTATGACAAGGAGGAGCTCAGAACAGCACCAGCCAGTCTGGGAATTTGGTTGCACCTCGATAATCTGCACCTCTCCAGGAGGGTAGCTTTTATAAACAATATGTGAGACCCCTTAGGAACACTGTTAAGACACTTCTCTTGTACCATGACTGTCCCCAAGTGGCCCGAAGCCAGCCTGGCAGGCCACACACAAGGAATTCATTACAGTTAGGCTTTTCAGGTGAAGTGTTCCCTCTAAGCTCGTGCCTCTGAACACTTTCTCCAGTGACGCTGCTCATGGAACCTTTAGGCTGGGGGACTGCTGGGTTGCACTCCTGGAGGGCTGTAGCCTGGCAGCTTCTGGCCTAACTTCTCCACTTCCACCATGTAACAAGAAGTCCCAGAGGCAGGATTCTACAGGCATGAACGCTACCATGCCTTCCCTGCCGTGACGGAATAACTATACCACACACAATCCTCCCTGTGGTTGTTTCTGTCAGATATCTGGAGGGAAATAACAAACATAAAGGGATCAGGGACATTAGGTCATGACTAAGTCCCCACTCCCTCTGGGTGCCGCCTAGTTCTTGGTGCAGGCCCCTGGCCATGTGGAGGCCTGTTCCTGTTAGAAATGGAGTGTGTGTTTGCTTGCCTTGGCTCTGGCTTCTCAGGAGGATTGTGGCTCTTTCTGCTGTTGAGTGCCTTAGGCAACCCCTGCTTGGTCCCATGTCCAGCTTTAGCCCCTCATGTCGAAGTCTGGTACCTAGGCATGAGGTTGGGTGTGAATCACCCTTGTCTGGGTAATTCAAGAAAATCAATGTTTTTCGGTCTTCTTGCGTGGTTCCCCCGCCCCCTTCTTATTTCATGACAGAACATGGAAATAAGCCATCTTCGTGCTATTGGTGCATTTAGGAAAGAGGCTGCTGGAGTAATTAAACTAATGAAGATGACCCTGGATTGAAGAAACAGCAATTAGAGTTGACAGAACAGGCATTAGGGGAAATGAACACATTCACATTCAAAGAAAGAAGAGGTTTTTAAATAAGAGATAAAATTAATAACTGTCCAAATTGTATCAAGCCTGAAAAAGCTCCTGCAGACTCAAAAAGAATGAGGTGACATATGGAAACCAGTCCATCACCTTCTAGTGAAAACGAATGCAATGGTGGCCTGACACGGAGGTGGAAAAAAAAAAAAAAAAGGTCATTTCAGAGCAGGCTGAAGAAAAGTAAAAAATTATAGGAACCTGGTCGATCCTCGAAAATGTGAATTTTCCATGTGTATTTTTAATTATTAGCTTTTTTCCCCTTCCTGAACATAACTGTTTCTTAAACTGTTGTTTCAAATCCTGTGAAACCACACTCCTGTGGTCCACACTGCTGCTCTTCCAGCTCATCTTACCCAAGGCATGTGCGGCTCTGGGCTTACGGGGTTGGGGGGGAGGGGGACGGGATGGGACAGGACCACAGGGTATCCATCCTCCAATGGAGGAGACTTGTCCACATGTGTGCATGCAGGTGGAGGCCAGTGGTTGACACCAGGCATCTTCCTCCATCCATCTCCACTCTACGTCCTGAGGTAAGATCTCTCCCTGAACCCAGAGCTCACCAATCGGGGCTCTCTCGCTAACTCTCTTGCCCCCAAGACTTTGTCTGCCTGCCAGAGAGCTGGCACTTCCATGCAACCCGACCTGGTCAGCTTTCCTGAGGGTGCTGGAGATCTGATGCTTGTGTAGGAAAGAGTTTCATCCGCTGAGCCATCTCCCCACCACCAGGTTCTCCCCTAAGTCTCACAAGCCAGAGAGAGAGACAAAGGGATAAAGATAGGCAGAAGGGAATGTCACTCCGAAGGCTGTGGTTTAGGTTCAGGTGAGGTGAATGGTTCCCTAACCGGGGCTGCCCACTTTCAAAGGCCACTGATGTCCCGAGTGAGGCTTACTCACCTGAATAAGGGCTGAGTGAAGGGTCACAGACCCCTTCGGGGGAGCGCAGGAGTGTCTGAACAGCATTGTTCTGATGAGGCTGATGAGTAAACAAGGGACTTTTCATTAACACGCATCTTTATTAATGCAGCGTTGAGTATTTGGGGGCTTTTTTTCTTTAAGATTTCTATGTTCAGCTACAGTCCAAGGCTTCCTTTTACAAAGCACATTTCTATGCCATTGCTCTGCACTATACAGCCTTGAGCCGTCATGATTAGCATGGTTTCTAATGCAGAAATTAAGTATGCTGTAAACTCTAATTATCATCATGCTGGGCTTAGAACTCGTTTCTAGGTGAGGCGTTAGAAAGATGTACAGCTATCGTGGCTCTTTACAGCTTTTTGTTTTACTCCAGTTCCACAGGTTTAGGAGAAAGGGAGAGAGAGAGAGAGAGAGAGAGAGAGAGAGAGAGAG
>CABHPR010145187.1:48235-62245 GCA_902168415.1 Peromyscus melanophrys
CTTCCTTCCTTCCTTCCTTCCTTCCTTCCTTCCTTCCTTCCTTCCTTTCTTTCTTTCTTTCTTTCTTCCTTGCCTTCTTTCTTTCTTTTTTTGAGATAGAGTCTCATGTAGTCCAGGCTGGCCTCGAACCTGAACTCCCTATGCAGCTGAGAATGACCTTGAACCCCTGGTCCCCCTGCCCCACTGATCCATAGGGATGACAGGCCAGCACCACTCACCTGGTTTATGTGATGCTGAGGCTCAGACTCAGGGCTCTGTGCATGTTAGGCAAGCACTGCCCAAACTGAGCTCTATCCCCAGTCCAAAGCTGTAATATTTCCTAAGAATCTGTGTCACCAGGTTGCCTGGGTTTACGCCAAGACTTGCTCAGGAGGAGGGGCCATGTTTCCCTTTGCTCTGCAGAAATCTGGTGTCTAACCTTCCCTAAACCAGAAAACAAATGTTTTGTTGTAATTTAAAAAAAGAAAAAGAAAAAAAGAAAAAACCAGGACACGGCCTTGCTTCCTGGATTCTAAAAGTGAAATTCTAATCAGCCTCCAAGCTGTGGTTCTTCACTCCAGTCTGGCTGTAGAAAATGATGTGGGACAGGGACTGGAGCAGAATGAAACACCAGAATAATGACGCAGGACGTACAGTGTGACACATGACTCTTCTCCCTGCGACCCAGGACTACAAGTTCAGAGTCTCCCTCAGTTTTTATCTCAGAGGAGAGAGGCACAGGGCTTGAAGTTCCTGACTACACAAGTTACTGCCCTGGAATGTGAAGTGTGATCGAGAAAAGAGAATGCCCTGGAGAGCCCCTAGGCTCACAACGCTCTCACTCCTGACGCCTTCAGCATACTTGTCTACTACTCTGCGGCTCCTAATGGGCTGTTCTTTGTCATCTCTGATATGATCTCATCTAATTCTTACAATAATCTTACGTGTCAGTTACAGTATTTTCCCCACTAACTAGACAGAAGACTAAGGGGCAAAGTGGCCCTTCCCCAGCACACAGCCAGAGAAACAGTAGTGCCCAAACTGGAGCTCGGCCCTCCCGACTTCACGTCCTCATCACAGACGTAAGAAACAGTTCCTCTTAATGGAATCCAAGCAGCACCATGCTTTTGGGACAGGCTCTCACTGAGCTCAGACATCGGAGAACTCCTTAATTAGCCAGTAGAGACCCTGGACTGTCTCTACCTCCTGAGAGCTGAGACCACAGGTGTGTGCCAACATGTATATGCAATGCTGGGGCTTGAACCCAGGGCTTCAGTGCGTGCTAGGCAAGCACTCTACCAAGCCACACCCCCAGCCCAATGTAGTATTTTTTCTTTTATTTTATAATACAAATAAAAAAAATGTGGGGGAAGAAATAGTAGGCCTCAGCTATTACATGTATAGGGACAAAACAAAACCCAGAAATTCAAGTTACTGAGATGGTGGTGGTGGTGGTGGTGATGATGATGACGACGATGATGATGATGATTTTGTTTTGTTTTGTTTTCGTTGGTTTTTTTTTTTTTTTCCAAAACAGGGTTTCTCTGTATAACAGCCCTGGCCATCCTGGAACTCCCTCTGTAGACCAGGCTGGGTGTGAACTCTGCCTCTGCCTCCGGAGTGCTGGAATGAAAGGTGTGTGCCACCATGCCCGGCACTGAAATCATTTATAAAGGAGGGTGCTGGTACATCAAGCTGCAGTGTTTGTGATGACCAACCACAGGTGAGATGTTATATACAATCTGAGCAGCACTTCTTTAAATTGTGGCTGTCACTGCATATATGAACGGCAATTTGACAAAGGAACTAAATGTCTTGAAAATAAAGACATTATTTGAGATGGCTATTAAACATTTAAATGTGTACTCCCCCCCCCCCGCCTCTGTTTTTTACTTTTTTGAATTTATGCTAAAAGAATAAAGGTAATTGCACACAAATGTACGCAACAGGAAGTTCCTGATGGTGTTGTTCGCACTCACACATTACAGACCATCTCCTCTCCCATCTTATCTTTACCTGTGGCTTGTTTTGCTTCACTTTGCCATGAGTCTGTTTCCTTCAAAATCAGGAAAATAAATATTTTTTAAGGGCAGTGAAAAAGAGGAAGATAACTTTTGACATAGTAAATCTGTTTTTTCCTAAAGAGTCAAATGAGTATTTCAAAATATGTGTCTAAAGGGCTGACAAGATGACTGGTGAGGTAAAAGCCCTTGTCACACAGGCCTGATGACCCGGGTTCAATGTCCCATACCTGCATAAAGGTGGAAGGAGACTAGAATGCACAGAATTGTCTTCTGACCATCAAACGCATGTGCAGGTACACACACACACACACACACACACACACACACACACACACACACGGCTAATAACAACAATAAATGAAGTGTAAAGCACTTAAATGTATATAGAGTTATGTTGTCATATTTTAGAATGATGAAAAAGCAAGACCAATTTCTCTACCATAATCTCTAATATTTACAATATCTCCACAAGACTGGTCGTCTCACACTTACAAAAATGTTCCTGCTTGCTTTTTCGTTCATATAAAACAAGCTGAAAAGCAGGATATAAACACTGTTGCTTCCTTGTGTGTGTACATATACCATTTGCAGAGGATAAAGACTGAGGTGGCTAGGGCAACATAGGACTAACCTTAGTGAATGATACACCATAGCCATGTTAGGCCAGGACTCTAGAACCAGACTGGATCCAGATTTCTCCCTCCTTCTCTGCACTGCTCCACCGAGGCCAGAGACCACAAGCTTGAATAACAGAGACAAAGTGGGTTCAAGACTCAAAAAGGGAGTAGAGGAATGGAGGTAAAGGGAAGCACGCCCAGCTCTGTAAGGGGCAGCTCCTACTAAGCACAGCCAATTGTCCCACGTGGGAACAACCAGGACCAAGTTACTTTTCAAGGAAGGCATGAAAGTCGATTTCAATGTGAACCACCCCAAAGTCAACATAAGTAGATAGTTTGGGTACTGGTTTTGATTTGTGTTAGTCTGTTTGTCTGTCTGTCTGTCTGTCTGTCTGTTTGTTTGTTTTCCTTTTGGAGAAAATGTTGTGTGAGCCACTCCCAATGCCCTTTTTGTGACATCTGAAGTGTAGCAGTCATCTCTGAGTGGGAAGGGCACTCTTCAGACCCCATGGCCTTCTCTCCTAGCTGTACCTTCTCTCTCTCTCCTCCAGTTCTCCCTCTACCTTTCTCTTCCTCTGGGAGGCCATTCAGCTCCTGTGCCCTGGGTCTTTGGGGGTCATACAATGGGGTGCCAGTTGGTAACTGAAGGGAAGGCAGGGAGAGAGGTCAGAGTATTTGCTAAGGCTGCAGGTGCCTGTCTAGTGCCTTCCTCAGAAAAGGCGCTCCTTCCTAACAGTCAAGCCTTTCACCAGACTCCACCAGACTTCACCAGACCCCCTTTCCTATTGCTGTGAATGGGATCTTCTGCCTTCTTGCTGATCTCCCTGAACTCAGCCTGCCACGGTGACAGCTATTGCCTGAAGTCTATTCATTTACCCTTTTTAAAATACCACATCTTCTCTGTAAGATACCTCCCTGACATGGGAAAGCCACACCCCATGGTCTAGTTACCAAAACAAGCAGGCACAACCAAGAGCCTTTGGTTTCAGACCCATGAGACCAATTCCACAGAAGAAAAAAAGCCAGGAGTGCAGCTACCTTGATTGATTTTTTCCCCCTGTTGAAAAGACACTACTTCTTGAACATTCCATGGATTCTAAATTCTCAATCACATTTCTGAATTATTAAGGACCTAAAACTAGCAACCTCTCTCTGGAGCAGTTAACATGAAAGACCAGAAACGGTGTCCTCCTGATGAAAATACAATGTGGGAGTCAAGTGTAGCCCATGGGAAAGAGGCCTTTATTTTCCTAAAATACCCACATAGAGGTTGATAATTTCCTACAGTTTTGAATGAGCTTTGCCACTCAAGAAATGCTAGGTTGTGCTCATTCTTCAAGTTAACTTCACTAAACGCTTTCAGCACTCTGTTTAATCCAAGTACTTAAATGCCCAAATACCATACATTAAAAACCTGTTTTGAGAGACACTGTAGCCAGGCAGTGGTAACCCATGCCTTTAATCCCAGCACTCAGAGGCAGAGGCAGGAGAATCTCAGATTGCCAGAGCTACACAGAGAAACCCTTTCTCAAAAAAACTAGAGAGAGAGGCTGGGGAGATGGCTCAAGTGGTTAAGAGCACTGGCTACTCTTGCAGAGGACCCAGGTTCATTTCCCAGCACCTACATGGCAGCTCACAACCATCCGCAACTCCAGACCCAAGGGATCTGACATCTGACACCCTCTTCTGGCCTCTGTGGGCACTAACATACATTCAGGTAAACATACACAAAATAAATAAATAAATAAATAAATAAATAAATAAATAAATAAATAAAGGCCTTAAAAAAAGAAAAAAAAACAGAGAGAGAGAGAGAGACCCTCTTATGACCATGTGGGCACTAACATACATTCAGGTAAACATACATACATACATACATACATACATACATACATACATACATACATAAATAAAATATGGCCTTTAAAAAAAAACAGAGAGAGAGAAAGAGAGACCCTCAGATCCTCTTATGACCACCCCTCAGTTCTTTGCATTGTGATGACAGAGGTGGCAATATTAATTAACCTCAGTAGAGTCATCGGATGCCCTAGAACTGGAGTTACAATGGTCGTGAGCCACCATGTGGACGCTGGAAACCAACCCAGGTCCTCTGCATGAGCAACAAGTGCTCTTAACTGCTGAGCCATCACTTCAGCCCCAACAGCTAAATTTTTGCATGGGAAATCCTACTTCCTTCCTTCATTTGTTGATAAATATTTATTCTGTGCCATAAGCTAGACTCAGTTACAGAGCTATAAAATTGTATGACTTGATTTTGCACATGCTTCTCCATCTATCCGGAGTATGACAAGACTCTCTTCTGTGTGACAAGACCCCTGATCACTTTCAAAGCCCAACACAAAGGTCACTTCTAATGAACGTGGTCTTATCTTCTAAGCTGGGTTTCTTGAGACCAGAATCCTCTTGTCTTCATAGTTCTGCTTTCAAGTTGGGGGCAGGGATGGTGTTCCACATTGTGTTAAAGAAATAATTAAATGACCACGGTGCATACCCCGTTACATAAACTCCGATGTGAAAAGTGAACTCAGAGTTACTGTTATGTTGCTACACCAAGACTAGTTCAATATCTTAAACTCATTCTTGAGTTAGCCCTCTCGTGTCCTAGTGCCTGTCTTAATATGTTCCCAAAAAGAAGTCCAACCATACGCTGAATCTGATTCACCAGTACAGTTTCACCTCTGAATAATAATAAAAAGCCTGGGGTTTGAGCCCTTTTATGCTTTTCCTGTCAGTTTTCCACACCTGATGAGTCCTATCCTGTAATTAGTACTAATCAAAAGAGCCATCTGTGTTCTTATACGTCAGAAGTCCAAACACTCACCGGTTTATCTAATTAACACTATTGAGTTCAAAAGTAGCCTTTTTTGTTTCTTTCCTTATGCAGATAATATGCTACTATAAAGATGATTTCGACAGTCAAGCTGCATCTACCTGGAACTGCGACAGGGCTTACCCGGTCGGGAATGCCTCAGTCAGGGAGACTCATTTTCTATGTTCATGTCTCTATTAGACATTCCTGGAAATCCACTTTTTTTAAAATAGCAATCTTATGTTATTTGCATAATAGAGGAAACACAGACATTTTCTTAGAGTGGGTGGGCACATAAGTCATCTTCCTAGGGGTAGGCAATCCTCAGATGTTGCTGGAGAAATCCCACCAGAATTTGTGCAATGGTCATCCTTCCCGAATTCCCAGCAGGGACTAGTGAACTCATCAGGCTCTGCCTTCACCCTGTGGTTCATCCTCCCATGGCTCACACCAGACCAGATCAAAGGACACCATCTCCCCAGTATGGGAAGGAACCCCTTCCAAAGAGAACTGCACACAGGGCTTCGCCACTTAGATGCCAGGTGCTCTAAATCCTAAGCATCCTTGTTAAAATAAGGGTGTAAACTGGTCCCAGGAGAACATTTGTGCATACTGCTTTCAAATGCCTTTAGCTTAGATGATACTCTTCCAGCCTTTAAAGGGAAACCATGTTTCAATCAAAATTAAATATTTGTAATTTTCACAGGGCAAAGGTTACTGTCTATGAGATGTCATTCCTCCTTAGAGCACACCTCACTCCTTCTCATGCTCCCATTAGCTATGGAGAAGCTGGTAAAAGCCACCTTCTTATGTCACCAGTCTTCAGTGTTAATCTTCCCTTTTTAAAAGCATAGAAAAGGGGCGGGTGAGATGGCCCAGCGGTTAAGAGCACTGACTGTTCTTCCAGAGGACCCGGGTTCAAGTCCCAGCACCCACATGGCAGTTCACAACTGTCTATAACTCCAGGGTACACCTTCACACAGACATACATTCAGGCAAAATGCCAATGCACACAAAATTTAAAAAAATAATTTAAAAAGCATAGAAAAGAAAAATTCGTTATTACAACCCATCCGAGATTCATTCTGACAAGAAATCCTTGATAAATAGAGGGAAAAAAAAGACAACAAAAACAGGCATAGATACAAAGTATAGTAAAAAGAAACCCACAAAATATGAAATTAATGATAATCAAGAGTTAATTATAGAGAAATTAATTAGGTTTCTAAGAAACAAGTATAATAACTATGAAGTATAATAACTATATCCAGAAAGACTAAAACATTATAATTAGAGAAAACTAGAAACCATCCAAATTTTCGATAACAGATGCATGGCTGAGGAAGTCAGGTACCATCTTAAGCACTGGATGAGCCACACATTCCTTACGCTGATTGTGTTGAAGCTCAGTGGTGGTGTTTAGGGGATTACCACAGCATTGTACTTTTTGCACTTTTTATAAATATATGTTTCTAACACCAGCGTTCTAGAAAGATGCTCACAATAGAGCATTAAGTGAAATGTGTAAGAGAAAAAAAAAAGCAAATCACAAACTCCACAAAGTACGTAAATCTTGTTTTTCTCAAATGTGAACACAGAGCAGACGGTGAGAAGCACATGCCATCTCATGTTAGGCCTGAGTGGCTCTGGGAGGCAGGGTCAGTGAGAACAGTCTTCTTTTTCTTTGATGGTCTTAAAAATGATCTTAACTGTGAACATGTTCATTTTAGCAACTAGCAGAATGAAAGGTGGGAAAAGACTCGTACATACTGGGGGCAAGACAGGGGCCCCCAGACCATGGGCATGAACTTGCTCTGTCCAGAGTTTGTAGACACCACATGGGATAACGGACTGATGGTGTGGACTGCCCGTCTGGGAGCAGCTTACAGGCTATCTGAGGAGAAAACTTCACTGCAGGAAAGTATCAAATGCTACCAGGCTGTAGGTGGGTGCAGAAGGAGTTCCTACAGATTCTGGGTGGCTCTGAAGGAACAGAGGAGAAAACTTCACTGCAGGAAAGTATCAAATGCTACCAGGCTGTAGGTGGGTGCAGAAGGAGTTCCTACAGATTCTGGGTGGCTCTGAAGGAACAGAGAGCCCCAGCACTGGGACAGACCTGGAGAGAATGTCACCTGGCTGTCTGGAGAATTGGCTTTGATGGATGGGTGGGACTCAGAGAGGAAGATGGAGGAACCTAGAGGAGGAAGGGCAGCTTGAGTTTAAGGTACATATGGAGAGAGAAGAAAATGGGACCCAGGAAGAAAGCCACCTTGGGAAGGCAGGATTCATGGAGAAGAGTGGCCCATGATTCATGACTGTAAATTTAGGTAAGGAGAAGATTTCAGGCACCCATGTGACCACACCCCCTTGACTATACTGAAATGAAAATCAGAGACAAAATAACCTAATCAGCATATAATTTTAACCAATCATTGACCTCACTGAAAGGGGGAAATAAAAGGGAAATCATTCATAAGACTGTAAGATGTATTACAGAAGTAAAAATTCAGGCAGGACCTTGAAGAGACCCAGTGCAGTGGCTGGATCCATGCCCCTAGGCTACGTCACTGAGATGACTTGTACATGCAGATTGGTGCATCAATTTCAACATCACAAATAGGGGTGACGATGTGAGCAGCGGCTCCTGAAAAAGTCTCAAGCAAGACAAAAAGCAATCTTGCCTTCGTTTTAATTGTGCAAAAACTACTTTTGCCTAAAGAACAGGTTCTACACACACACTGATGATGTTGCTCCTAGCTCACCACTTCACGGTAGTCACTTGGCAGACATTCAAAACTGGAACATGATTTGAGGAGCAACAGCCTTGAGTTTCTCAGAGCATCTCACCATCCTTGGCCCCACCAAGACTGATAACTTATCCCTTAACGTTGTGAAAAACAAAAAACACCACCACAAATCTGTGCAGTTCCCCTAGACACTAGGAACTGCCTTACTACAAACTGCTGGATAGAGCTTGAATCATCACCAGTGGTTTTCTGGCAGGAGAATTTCTCTTTTGCATGACCGTCTCGAACAGTGCAGGGTGTTGAGAATCTCCATCACTGTGTGCTGAGAATCATTCATTGTGATACTCAGACAGCTCTCCACGCATCCCCTTTGGGCACCACCTTTGAGGGGCACTGAATGAGGACCTAGAAGATACTACAGCGACTGAGAGACACACGGCCTGAGATCAACTCTAACCTTTGAGTCCTTGGTGATGCAGCTCTCAGGAAACTGAGCCTCAGAGTCCTGTGGGTATCAAAGCAGCCGAGGAAAGCTGCTCTGGAAGTGCCCCTGCGTGTTGCTGACGTCTGCCTGCCTTTTGGAGCCTGAGGCTGCCATTGCCACATCTGGGAAGAGCTACTTGCCGGACATCACACTACCCAGTGGACTGGGAAAAACGTGGCTCACAAGTTGTCCACATTTATGTTTTTATGTCACTCATGGGAAGGTCATGAAAATAACATGATGTCACTTCTTGGAAGGAGGAACTTCATGAAAATAACATGACGTCACTTCTTGGAAGGACTTGGTGCAACTGACTGGGTGCATGACCAGCGTGGAGGGAGAGGAGAAGAGAGAACGCAGTGACATGAAGAGACAGAGAAGGGAAGAAAGCTAGACCAATCAGTGCCTCCTAGCCTTTGACAGTCCAGCACCTCTGAGACAGGTGCATTTCAGGATTTCCTGTCCCTTTACCTGCCTCATTTCTCACGGACTTACCACCACAAACAGTGTCAGCCACACTACGAGCATGCACACACTTGGTACATTAATTCATTCCCCACACTACTCCTAAGGCGGGGGGGGGGGGGGAGTGTACAGGCCCCAGCACCCTCTTTGCGTGGGCCTTTCATTCTAGATGGATGTTCTGATAATAGACATATGAGTAAGTAATTCCATAGGTCGCATGGCAAAGAACACTGAGAATTAAGTAATCGAGATGAGCAACACATTGAAATTGGTATAAATCAGACCAGACTCCAAAAGGGGGGTTAGGGAGGCTGTAGGGGTGCCTGTAGGAGATATAAAGGCAGAAACTGGAGGGACTCAAAGAAGCGAGCCACACAGGCTTCTAAGACAGCCAATCAGAGGGAACATCTGCCTCAGATGAAAAATCAAGCTGCTATCATGATTCACAAATCATGCAGAACAAATCAAAGCCACAGGCTTTGCTTTCCAATTATGGAAGCGGCTATGTCCTAGATCTGGGGGATCACTTCTAGCATAGCATGTGTTCTTTCTTACAGAAACTAGAGCTCTAAATGTGCACGAGACAAGAGGGATAAGTGAGTATGTGAATAAACGAAGATGAATGAGCGGGGAAAGGGATGAACACCAGCCATCTTACCCTTCTCCTAGAGAATCTCTGGCTGATGTCGACATCATTTGACTTATTAAATAATTCTGCATACTTGTGAAGTCCTGATACTTACATGGATAACATAAATTAGACGCAGAAAACAGTTTAAAGTACACTACTCATGTATATCACACATATGGAATCATTGGTCCATTTGGACTCTTGTCTTATCACTAATGTATCTTCAATTGGTATTAAATGGACCATAACGCAGATAAAAACATTCATTTGAACGCTGGGCATTTGAATACCAAGCACTCGGGAGGCAGAGGCAGGCGGATCTCTGTGAGTTTGAAGCCAGCCTGGTCTAGAGTTCCAGGACAGCCAGGGTGGTTTACACAGAGAAACCCTGTCTCAGAAACAAAACAACAACAAACAAACAAAACACTCATTTGAGTTCTTTGATATAGCCTTCAAACACTTGTGGGAATACAGAAACTTTATAATTCTTATAGGATCAGACAACCAACCACAGGCCATGGGGAAAACATAAACTTTGGTTTGGTTTGGTTGCTTTATGTTGGTTTGGCTTATTTTCTTTAGGTTAGTTTGGTTTGCTTTGACTTTCTAAGTCTTCCTGTGTACTCTAGGCTGGCCTCAAACTCATGGTGATCCTCCTGCTTCAGCTTCCCATGTACTTGGGTTACAGGTGTGTGTCACGTAAGCCCAGCTGAAAACAAACTTTTAATTGAAGCATCCCTTGCTCCTAAAAATACATTTCCTGCCAATAGAACAGCATACAAGTTTTAAATTTCCAGACACTATCTATCTATCTATCTATCTATCTATCTATCTATCTATCTATCTATCTACCTACCTATCTATCTATCTATCTATCTATCTATCTATCTATCTATCTATCTCTATCTCTATCTATCTATATCTATAGATATAGATAGATATATATCACCTTGATGAGAGAAAATATATGACAAAGAACTAATACATTAACAAAAATGCTGTAATGGAAAAAGAAGCAGGAGAATGAACATGAATTGCAACTGGACCATAAAACATGGGAAATGCCACCAAGAAATGCAGGAAGGACACTGGCTTCAGCAAGGCCTTCCTTGCTTCCACGGCACACCGTGGGAAAAGTGTTGAAGGAGTGAACCACCTAAGTGTTCACAGGAGGAAGCCCTGGCTAGCAAACCCACATCCAAAACTGTTAGGATGCGTGACCCAGAAATGACACCTCCAGCCATCTGTATTCTGAAGTAATAACTGTGCTTCAAAGGATTTTTTACTATAGCATTCTTAAAATAAAATAAATAAATAAATAAATAAATAAATAAATAAAATTAAAAAAAAAAAACAGAAATAACTGAAAGTCCAAGCCTAGGGGTTTGATTTAGCAAACGTGGCATAGCCGTAAGACAGAATGTCACATGGTCATTTAAAATGTTGTAAAAGAGTTTACAACAGCCATTAAAATACTAGAGTTATAGTGAGAGTAAAGGGTAGTTTAGATATGGTTTTCACTAAATGATACGCATATATTCTGTGCAATATGTTCACATGATTAGAATATTGAGGGCTTGTATAAAAAGTACATGTGTTTATGGCAGGAAAGAAAAAGAATATGTTTAACAAACTGAAAGCTATGCTATTTTGTGGTTTTATCTCTTTTGTTGGTTTTCTGCAGTAGAATACAGTCCTTCCTATAAGAATGTGGTCTTTAAAAACAAAACAACCTTTCCAGATCCTTTTCCAGCATCTGATTTGCACACATTGATAGATTGTTTTCAGTGCAGGAGACAGTGTTAGCTAGCAAGTGTCTCCTCAGAAATAGCTAGTGAGCTAGTGAGCATATGTGCATTCAATAACAATTAATGAAAGAAAGAGGTCATGAATTTGAAGGAGAGTGAGGAGGGGTATATTTGTGTGTTTAGAAGGAGGAAAGGGAAGGGAGAAATGTAATTATAATCTCAATTTTTTTTAATCTGGAAAAAAAAGAAATAGCTCACATGCCAAAACCCACTTGATCCATTTAACACTTCGATTTCTTTATGCTACAACCTTATCTTGTGTAAACTTGAGCAAGAATGTTTATTTTAATCAGAAAACATGGTAATTGTGTTACCAAGCAATTGGGCACAGGATAGTAATGGAAAGATCTTTTATTTCAAGTCATTAAATTATACCCCAAGTTAAACAATAGCCCTAACATGGTTACCCAGTTCATTCTATCAAACCAGTTCCGTTCTGAATGCCCACTATGTATAAAGTACTCTAAAAAGAGAGTTAACTTGACAGTGCCCTCCCTTAGACTTCAGGCCTGAGATCAAAGAACATTTCAATCCTAAGGGTTAATGAGAACAGTTGCCCTAGCCCTACAGCATGGAAGAGCATCGGCCCCTCTGTCAGGTCCTGAAGACCCTGGTGTTTTCCCCTCAGCTGCCATGCTTGGTCAGAAAGCTTTCTCTCCCACTGCCACACACGTATGATGTCTCATCGTGGACCCAGAACTCAACCCTGGAACACAATTGCCAAAAAGGATGTCGATCTAACACACACTCACAGTTCCGTGGTAAAGTAAGGCAGCATTTCATCTGAATCAAACTGCAGCGGAAGCAGGCCGACTGGGGCCACCTGTTCCATGTCTAGAACCAACTCTCTTTCAGCAGCTCAACAACGAAATGCTATAAATATTCATTCCTAATGAAATTGCTCTAAGGTCACTCTTAAAAGGGGGGTTATCGGTGGGACAGCTGATAACAGGGTGGCTATTTTTAAAGACTGTCCACTTGCATTCTAGAAGGCACCAGTTGTTGAGCACATCATAATACACCATCACTAGACTGGGGGTGGAAATTAATCAAAGGCATTACTAGCTGCGAGATCCTTGGAGCCTTTCTTTATATTTGATGCAATGTATAATGTACCTGTAAAAACCAAAGCCATTTAATTCTACAAAATACTTGCTTGAACAGGGGCACAACTTTTCCAAAGGTTTCTTGACTAGTGAGTGTTACAAATAACCTCTTTAACCTCCTGTAAAAACAGCCTCACTTTTTAACAGCTGTCAAAATAGATTCCAGTATCCATTTTACTCCACAGTGTTGGGAGAAGATCTTAAAATTGCCGAGGAGTGTCAGGATGTGGGTGACTTCGTTTAAAATGTTCCTCCAGCAACAGAGAAATAGGAGAAAGCTCAGAAACATGATCCACCAAAGGGAAGACAAAGGGACCGTGCCCCGCTACACGCAAAGGCTGGCCCCAGTGTTCATACCTGATCAGGTATGTCCTTCATTGCAGACAGGTCCCTCTGTGCCCCCTACTCTGAGGGATTGGGGACACCCCTACTATGGGATGGAATTGCTAGATCCAGGAAGGGAAATTACAGGCACTGCAGTTAACTTCGCTTCACAGATACATCATGAGTAATGTGTTTGCTTTGGGTAGAATTGTACCCTGATATTCATGGGGTGTCTGCACTTCAGTCAGGGTTCTGCCGTTTCTCTGGCTTCCACACAGAACAGTAAGGCATACAAGCCCTGCCCTCTCAGATCCAGTGTTCCAGCAGAAGGAGCTCTGAGAGGCTAGCTAAATGGTTAAAATAATGACAGCTTAACTTTCTCCTTTAAAAATTCTTTCAAACTGTACAAAAGTGAAGTCTGTAGCATAATTGACTCTAGCTTTCAGTGAAATCATCAATCCTTAATCTTTGTCACTTTTCATTGGAGATAGAGTAAGTCTGAAGACACCACATCCCCTTCCCAAATAAAGACTTCACTCTGCATCTGCCAATAGGACATTTCCTAGCATGACGGAGGTACTACAACACAAGGAAGTGGGTAGCTGACATAAAGACATGTCCTGGCTGACATACAGTTCACATTCAAACGCAACACCTTGTTCCAGTTCTGTTCCTTATGGTCATGCCTTTCCCACCCAGGATCCAATCTAGAACCCAAGGTTGCTCTTATTTGTCACCTCTTAGTGGCTTCCTTCACTCTGGCAGCCCCCCCCCCCAACCCCAATGCACTTCAGCCAACATACCACATGCACAGCCATATGGACAGAGGTGGTATGGAAGGCTGGGGACAGACCGGTGCCTCTTTCTTTGTCTTGGGCAAACCATTCTGCTTATCCAAAGCTGAACTGCTAAGGAATACCACACTCTGTTCTAACTCACAGAGCTCAATAAAATAACACAACATTAAACTCGGGGGGGGGGGGGGGGGGGGGTCT
>CABHPR010145188.1:0-14904 GCA_902168415.1 Peromyscus melanophrys
TATATATGCTATGAAAAAACAATGTAAACAAAAGATGAAAATACAGCAAACTGACAGTCAAAGATCAGGGCTTAAGGGCAGGTATATATAAACAGCTACTAGAAATATAATAAAACAATATGACTGCTAATATTTTTCTGCAGGAAAATGTGTCAGTGCACATTCCAGAACAACTCTTCTCATGGGAAAATTAAGTAAGCTTCCAGGAAAAGAACACCAGAGAAAGAGAGAAAATTAAAAACAAAATTATGAGTGCTGTGATCATGGACAACTTTATAGACTGGTATATAAGGTATGTAAAAAGAAGCAAAGCTGAAACAATAACAAAAGACAAATTATTTGCTCATCTGTAGACAATACGTATATTTGAAAACCTGGATAAAAGGTGATTTTATAGACAAAGGTATCTGACTGCAATGTAGACAATCTTTATTATCCACCTTCCCTAGAAAAATGGTAGGAAACGGTACTGGAGGGCACTTTCAAATGTACTACACTTAAATGGCTTCTTACAAAATTCTAGAAAAGTTTAAGCACATTTTCACCCAGGTGATAAGCATGTTAACTTCTAAGTTGTATGTGTGAAAGAAGTATATTTATTGATGAATAGGAAAAGCCCACCACACGTTCATAAACACAGACTAATCTCACAAAAAGTGTAAGGCAGTGGCCAGCAGGAAACAAAAGCAGCATCTGCCAGCACTTGCAAGCTACACCGTAAAAGACACAACTTCTTCCAGGAATGCAGAGTGGCTTATGGAGGAAAACTTTACAGTAGAAACATATACACTATGACCTATCATGATTTCTCCAGGAATGTCACAGAGATTTATTTTTAAATCTACTGAAATTAATCATGATACACATATTAATGTATTATTTTAATGAACATGGAGTAAGTTTTGACTTGCAACAATAATTTTACATGTACAGGAAATCAAAAACATCCAAACTCAATGTAAAGCTTATTATAAATAAGGGCATCTTCGTAAATTAAGTGGGCTAAAGGATAGGGAGCCATACTCACTGTCATCATTAGTCCCTCAGGAATTATCAGTATAGATAAAGACATATTTACTTAATGCCTAAGAATTTCTTGGGAATTAAATTAAAAATAAACTAGTAAAAACAACAAAATTTGTTCAGATAATGCAATACAATAAAATATAAACAAATGAGTACCTATGTGTTTAGAGAAAAACAGAATATATCACTTAAAATAACAGCAATGAGACAAATAATAAAAATATTGTAATAAGCATGAGAAAGCTATACAGGATTAGACAGTTAAAGCATTATGAAAAATAAGAAGCCCTTTCATACTTTCAGTTCTTGACATACAAATGAAATGTTTTTTGAAAAGTCCTAATAAACCCTTTAACACAGAAAGGCTGAATAATTTAACAGAAAATTTCCCAGCATTTCTAGAACTAATAAAAATAATAGAAATAAAAAGAAAATTTTTTAGCAAATTTCTGAAAACTCAGAAAGAAGAAGAGAAATAGATACAGAAGAAAGAAGTAGGGAAAAGAGAGTAGTAAAGACAGGAGACAATAAGAAGCAACAGCTGGCCAGCAAGTGTGTGTGTGTGTGTGTGTGTGTGTGTGTGTGTGTGTGTGTGTGTGTGTGTGTGTGTTTATGTGTGTGTGTTTATGTGTGGATATATGAGTGCATATGTGTGTATGAGTGTATGTGTGTGTGTCCATAGATTCATAATACTATTGTGAAATAGTGTGAATTTCTTAAAACTTTCTGCAAAATTCCAAAATAGTAGAAGAGAAAATTATAAAAAACCTAAGTCAAAAAAGTAAAAAGTAAAAAAAGCCAAAGTGCCACCATTTTCAGGAGTTCTGTGGTGCCTGCTCACAAAGATCATCACAACTGTCTGTTGCCTATTCAGGTTCCCTCATAGAAGAGAGGTGGTGAGGAGGGTCATGTTTTCTGGAAAAGAATTGTAGAATTGGCACCTAATTTATAAAATTCTCCAGCACAAAATCTTGGTTTGGATATTTATTTTATTTTTTTTAGAAATTAAAAAAAAAGTTAAATTCAAAAAAGGTATAAATGACTAATAGTTAATTGCATCATTAATCTTTTTAAGATTAAATCAATGCAAAGTAAAAATATTCAGACCCAAGTACATATGATGATGTTCAACACAAAGAGTTACAAAATTGTTTGCATTTTAATGCAATAGTTTTTGTTTTTGTTTTGTTTTTGTTTTTTTAAGAAAATGTGACCTAATGTCCTAGGAACTTAATCAGATGACAACCTCCTGTAGCACAAATCTTAAAAAGTCTTATTAATAAAAACAAACCTGGAGCCAGGTATTGGGGTAAATGCTGAAAGACCAGAGAAACAGAAACAGGCACATCCAACCTCACCTTGCCAGTTCCTCAGCTGATCCTGTTTCCTCAAACTGGAAGCCTCAGAATCCCCATCCAGAATGAATCTCAGTTGAATTGCTGCTCAAAAGCCTAAAAACTTAACCAGCTCTAGTTCCTGGTCCTCACACCTTATATACCTTTCTTCTTCCTGCCATCACTTCCTGGGATTAAATGAGTGTGTCACCATGCCTGGCTGTTTCCAGTGTGGCTTTGAACTCACAGAGATCCAGGCGGATCTCTGCCTTTGGAATGCTAGGATTAAAGGTGTGAGGGCCATTTTCTGGCCCCTATATCTAGTAGCTGTTCTGTTTTCTGACTCCAGATAAGTTTATTAAGGTGCACAATATGGGGAACACAATATCACCACAACCTCCCTACTCATCTTGTTAATAACGAAGGACACTTCCATGGGGACCATTCTGCAGTTGCTGTTCTTGGTATTTGTGTGTGTGTTCTCCCACATACACTATGTACTATTGGTTCCACAGTGAGTACACCTTGAATTTGAACTAAGAGAGTGCCACTGTTTCCAGACAAATAAGTATGTGTTTCAATGCCATTCTTTCTATCTGTGTTCTGCAAAGGCCCTATGACAATCCTATGACACTATCTTCATTTAAGATTACCTTAGAAGTGACTGTCACCGTGACCCCTAGCATGCCTGAAATTACATCACACCTTTAACCTCTAGGCAAATTCCTAGATTCTCCACAGTTGTGTAGAGTGAGACCGAGTTTGATATGTACCTACTGATGCTTTTCATAAACTCAGGGTGCTCCTTGAAATCACTGTGACCTGAGTACTCTTCACTGTTTCTCTGCTTTCTAATCTGCTAAAAAAAGAAATGCATTTCAACAGCTGCTAAGAAGTTGGAAATCAAAATTATCTAGACTTTGTAAATGTGGAAATTAAAAAAATACATATTTCTAATGTACCAGACAGAAAGGAAAGATTATTTAATGATCATGTTTTAATATGAAATAATTGTGGATGCTAAGGTTTAGTAAGATTACCTTTTCCTTTGTGTAACTACTACAGTATTTACCCAGAGGTTCAATTCATCTGTAAGTTATTAATCCTGAAAAAGTAAATTGAGTAGAATTATGGGAAGTGAGATTCTCAAGATTCCTGCATCATAAAACCACATCTGTCACTTATTTTTAACATAAAGTTTTAATCTAAAAAGTTCTCTCTTAAAGTTTTCTTCAGTAAATTTGCTGGCAGTTGAGAACAAAGCAGTCAGTTCCTGAGTTTTGACAGTTCTGTCTGTCAGCAGATGCCTGAGGAGGACCGCCTGTGGACACCGGAGGATGGAGTCCTTAGGTTAGGGATGTGTGAGGGCAGGTGGGCCTTCTTGCTTATCCTGTGGGCAAAGCAAGCTGAAACGCAGCAGGGGAGGGAAGGGAGAAGACAAGACAGGTCTGAAATGAAGAGCACATGGAAATAATTAGCCAGATAGGCAGCTGTGTCACAGCCAGGGGCCACAGAGTGCATAGGAAATGGAAACTATAAGACAATGAAAAATAATTACTTAAGAAAAACAGTTCACTGCAGTGAAACTGAAATATTAGTTATCAAGAAAACTCAAGTACTAAGAGACAATTTCCATGGTGCTTTAAGAAAGCTTGGTTCCACGAAGAGAAGTCCATTAAGGAAAATTTCTAAATTCGTTTCCCTTAAATCTAAACCCAAGCACCTGCTATTTCCTGCAGATCATTTGTGCTCTGATTGACTGGTAATTCCTGCACCACACAAACAGATCCATGCAACATGTGTCTCATCTCACTCGCTGAAACCAACGAGAGACATTGCGAGGTAGTCTGTCCTTTTCTTGTTTTCTCTTTTAATAAGTTGATGCAAGTAATAAAATGAAAATGAACTCCAGGAGGCAAGCTTTGCCTAATGAGAAATAAATGATGGGAATTTCACATAAGACTGAGCTTTTTGCCAGCTAAAAAGAACAAGAGGCTAACTCTGTATAACACCCATGCTGTTGGATTCCCACTGCTTCAATCCCTGTATTCCTTCTACCCTTGGCAGCCAGAAATAATGTTGCCAGTGGCTCGGCCTCTGGTACACAGTCCCGTCTCTATACCAGTGATGTAGTGACAGCTCCATTATCAATCAGATCACTGTGAAAACAAACAAATATATTCAAAACAGTGAAAATAGTGCCTGTGGATAGTAAGCGTTAGGCAAACATTCAGTATTTCAGAAAATTATGTGAAAAAAGAGAATTAGAATCTAAGAAAAAAGGAAAAGAGGAAGAAAGAGGTAAAAAGATTATTATCTTCTTCAGTGTTTCAAGTAATCACTTTTAAATGTCATAATTTTGAGAATACATTCATACAATCAAAATCAGAAAATGCAAATCAATGCTAATCTATCATGACTATAAAGAGTTAAATTAATTCTGGAGAGTGAAAGTTACTGGTCAGAATGAATTTATTAGATGCTAATTTAATCAGGTATATGTCACTTTCATAAATACTTTATATGTATATTCTTACATGTATGTGGTGGTATTGTGTTCCCCAAAATATTGTGCACCCTAATAAACTTATCTGGGGTCAGAGACAGAACAGCCTCTAGATACAAAAGCTAGAAAACGGTGGCACTCACACCTTTAATCCTAGCATTCCAGAGGCAGAAATCCATCTGTTCAAGGATACAGCCAAGCATGGTGACCCACGCCTTTAATCCCAGAAAGCTAGCCTTTAATTCCAGGGAGTGATGGTAGAAAGCAGAAAGGTTTATAAGGAGTGAGGACCAGAAACTAGAAGCATTTGACTGGTTAAGCATTTGGCTGGTTAAGCTTTCAGGCTTCTAGCAGCACAGTTCAGCTGAGATCCATTCTGGATGAGGACTCAGAGGCCTCCAGTCTGAGGAAACAAGATCAGCTGAGAAGTTGGCCAGGTGAGGTTAGCTGTGGCTTGTTCTGTCTCTCTGATCTTCCAGATTCACTCTAATAACTGGCCTCAGGTTTTATCTTATTAGTAAGACCATTTAAGATTTCTGCTACACATGTACACACAAACATACTCATCCACGTGTGTGTGTGTGTGTGTGTATGTGTATGTGTGTGTGTGTGTGTGTGTGTGTGTATGTATTTGAAAAACACAAAGATTGAACCCTATCGCATCAAACCAAAATAAGGTTTGTTATATCACACCTCATAATAGTGTCTAATATCAAAAGATTGAGCAAAATAAATATCTTGTTTAATGTGTCACTTATAACTTGTTTTTAAAGGCAGCTAACTGAGCCAGCTCAGCAGCACATGTCAACAATCCTAGCTTCCTGGAATAGGGAGGCACAAACATCACAAGCTCCAGACATCTCTGGGCCATAGAATGAGTTCAAAGTCATTATGCACAAAACAGTGAGACCCTATCTCAAAACATAAAATGAAAAGGAGGCTGGGAATATAGCTCAGTGCTAACATGATAATGTGCTGGCCTCATATGCTCAAGACCCTACATCCAATCCCCAGTACAGAATGTTTTTTAAAAGTACCTAAGCAGAGTACATTGCTTGTAGCTGGAAGTTTTCCTGTGTCCCATCTGGTCCTGCAACCTCTCGAACCCAATTAAACACACAGAAGCTTATATTACTTACAAACTGTATGGTCATTGGCGGGCCTCTTGCTAGCTAGCTCTTATATCTTAAATTAACCCATTTCTATAAATCTACACTTTGCCACATGGCTTATGGCTTACCAATAACTTTACATATTGCTTCTCCTGGCAGCGGCTAGCAGTACCTGCCTTGCCTCTCCTTTCTCTTCCTGTCTATCTGTTTGGATTTCCCGCCTGCCTCTAAGCTGCCCTGCCAGAAGCCAAATGGCTTTATTTATCAACCAACCAGAGCAACACATATTCACAGCATACAGAAAGACTTCCACAGCAGTAGCCTAAGTGTTGATACATTTTTACAAGCCACTGAAGTCACAATGTGGTTTCCATTGAAAAAGAAACTGGCTGCTTCTAGGAGTTTTCAATATGATGTCCATTGGTCGCTAAGTTTAAATTTTCATTTTACTTCTTGTGAAAAACAGTTAGAAGACATCCTTTCACCTCTTTATATCAGAAAGTGTTACCTCACATCCCAGTCCTGTTCAAAAGACACTAATCCTTCCCACTTCTACATTTTTAACATGGTGTTAAGATGAACACTTTCTTTTCAAATAACTATCCATTGCTACCTGAGATAGGGAGGTATAAAGTAGCCACTGGACTGTGCAAGGTGAAACTACCTGAGCATGGATTTCCGCAGTAATGGTGTAAAAGGGGTTGAGTTCAAGTTCCAATAATGCTTCTAATTGCTTTTTGATGATTTTCCAACTTTTATCCAACTAATTTTTTCCTCTATCTATAGTTAAAATTATATCCTTCCCCATTGCACATTGTATATAATAATGATGCAAATGAACCTAAAAATAGCCTAGACTGTTCTGTTCTCTTTTGCCCTAACAATGAAGTACTTTGGTAGACTGAACCATAGTACTTTCATTGCCCTCATGTAATCTAGGTAAGCACTCTAAACCCAGGCAAAGCATTTTCAGATCTACATTTAAGGATGATTTAGGGACATTATATCTTTGTGATGCCTGAGGGAAGAGTGGGAAGGAAGATAAATGAAAGTGAAATCCATTAAAATAAAACACATTGGAAAACCACACATCTTCCACTATTCTTAAAGTCTCTGCTAAAATAAAACATTTTTTTAATTTGCATGGATTTATTCAGAGTATCGGGTATTATTCGGGTAATATTCTTCTCAGAAACAAGTTTTATACTTTTATACTTTCAGCCTTCATTGTATTTTCTATAGCTATATTCTTAATTTTTGAATAGTTTTCTCACTAGGATTTGGGGAAAACCTTTTTTAAACATTATTATGAAGTACATTTTAACATTATTCTGGATGCAACATGAAACAAGTCCTGTTAATTAGACATTTGCAATCTATGAAAATAAAATCAGTGAAGCGATTTGAGAAAGTAACATAAGGCATAATCAGGCCTTCAAACACATCATAGATCTTGGGTCTCATAGGTCTGAGCCTCCTGATGTTCATATTATGGTTACTGTTTAAAATAATAACTTCATTAAAATTTAAAAGATTTTATTCATGCAATTACTCCCAAAGCAAATAAATTAATTCCTTGTTCTATAATTACCTTTCAAAGGCTTCCAATAATAACTTTCCACATAATTGGTCACAAACATCTAAATTTCTTACAAAGTGTATATGTGATAAAAACTAAGGACTCTAAAATAATTTTCCAAGTTTGAGTATGAAACTACCTAGTCATTTCTCATCTTCACATGGATCTATGACCAATCATTTTTTCCTCTTTTCATTCTATCCTTAACAAAGGACAAAATGTAGGAGATTGAATTTGTTTAAGTTTAAATACTTGGTCAACCTTATATTTTTGTGAGATATGGAGTTAGAACTAGTATTGTTTTAAGTATCTAAGTGTTTGTTCTCTGGTTTGCTAGGAGTTCTGCATACATAGAGCTAGCAGAGGAGAAGCTGTACTTGTAATATATATCAACCATCACCTGCCATTGTTCATTGGTACCAAAAGGAAAAGAAAAGCAACCTAACCCAATCAGAATTCTTTCATGGACGCTAGAATAAGCATTTTGATATCAGCTCTTAGCTTTCAAATTTCTATTTGTATAAGTAGTCAATTTTCTCCATCATCTGAAACATACAAACTCTATTCCTCGCTTGGTCTCTGAAAGTATTTGTGCACAAAAATTCATTAGAGAAAAAAAATATTTTTCTGACTTTTCGGATAACTTGCAATGAAGGAATGGGTGAAGGGCACTTGCACTGCACCTAGGAAACACTCAAAACAAAAACCACCCAGGAGGTATTTCTTATCCCCAAGTCCCATCTTGTTACAGTACAGTTCTTTTCTCCCCCAACCCTCCATTGCTCTTGATTCGATTACTTTTCTGTCTCTCTAGAGGCACAGCCTCCTAATATATAAAACTGTTCAGTTTCATTCCAGCTTTTGCTCTCCAAATGCAGGCTCAAATTCAAGTCCAGGAACAGCAAACTCGAGTCAGAAATGGTTGTCAAGGTATGCTCATGGAGGAAAATTGTCTGGTGCTCTCCTACACAGTTTAGCCTTCCAGATCCTTCTGTCCCTTAACAAAGTGCATGTCTCAAGTAAACTTCAAGCTGTGAACTATTCCTCTGCTTACAATACTTGGTGTTTATGGGAAATTCAAAAGAATAACGATAATCTTCATGGCCAACTTGACTGTATTTCCATCACCTTGGCAATATATCTTTGGCTATGTCTGAGAGAACATTTCCAGAGAATTTTAGGTAAGGAGAAATAACCCCACCCTGAGTGTAGGTGGCAATATCACATTGTCTAGGGGCCTGGACTGGGGGGGGGGGGAGGAAAAGAGGGCAAGTTAACCAACTGCCTGTACTCACTTCTCCCTGCTTCTGGACTAAGAACAGACATGATCAGCCACCTCCTGCTCCCAGCATGCCACCCCTGCCACCATGGCCAGTGGCATTTCTCACAGCATGAGTCAAAATGAATCTTTCCTTCTATCCTTAAGTATTTTGTCACAGTGATGAGAAAAGTAGCGGATGAAAAACATTGGCTGCTATTAGTTAATAACAGGACAGGGACAGGCTCTGGTTATTGTGCCTCTGTCAAAACGACAGTAGAGTCAGTGGGGTAGGGTGTGCAGCAACTGGATGCAGGAATGAAAATCAAAAGGCGACCCAGGAGCTGGCAATCGTTATTTCAGTCATTCTTCCAGACTTCTTTGACTGACGGGCATTCCGACAGAATCCCAGAGTCACTGGCTACATCTTCAACTGGTCACTGCTTTGAAATGCTTGCTGTACCCACAGATCTCCCTGAAGATTCTCAGTCCCTGTTTTATCAGTACTGTGCCTTCCCCTTTCTTAAAATGGGGATGGAGATCGTTTTATTTTTTCTAAGAGTTTCATAATTATCAGAAAATGCAAGTTAAAGGGAGAATCAGGAACAGCACACACGAAAGACTTCCCATAGCTGTCACACAGATCTCAGCTGTTAGGTCAGGGGCTGTGCCACTGTAGTGACTCCTCCTGAGAGTTGGCCACCAATGCTCTTGCTTTATCACTAAAAGCATCAACACAGCAGAAGAAGAGAAGCAGTACCTCGGTGTCCTGATGCTGTTATGAATGCTTAGGATCATTTAGGTTGCCACAACAGTTTCCAGGGGCCACAACTTGGTCAATGGGAAACCTGAGATTATATACTTCTAAGACATAGTATTTATCAGAATGACCTAAAGTATACAGAGAGAATTTGTGTGGAAGCTATTTTCTTCCAAGAGAATACAGATTCTAAAGTCATTGCAATGTGCCAGACCAAAAAAAAAAAAAAAAGTTTCATCTCAGAAAATTGCATATAGTTTGATGAGTACAATAATAAATATTGAAAATAACATATTAAATATATGAATGTTACAATAAATTTTGGGATATTGCAAATAATTTATCATATCAGAAGAAAATAAAGCTTTGTAAAACATTTTGGTACCCCATGTCCACTCATTCAACAAAACTTGTGTAGTAAGTAGCTATTTGCAAAGATCCACTTATTCTGCCAAATAAAGTAATCCATTATGCATCCATATATATATTTCCTATATGATAGACAGTTTTTAGTTTGAAAACATAAATGCATATAACTATATTACTAATATAGTCTTCTACCTAATATTTAGAAACAAACTTGAGCTAAGATCATTCCTAGAGCCCATTGAAACATTTTCAGAGCTAAGGAGATGGCTCAGTAGATAAAGTACTGGCCACATATGCATGAGGACCAGAGTTAAGAACAACAATGGCAACACAGAGCTGGATGCATTGGCACATGTCTGTAATTTCAATAGAGACAAGCTCTTCGGAAGCTTCCCAAACAGGTAGCGTGGTATGTGTAGAGATAAAAAAAAAAAAAAAAAGAGGCCATATTTCAATAATGTGGAAGGCCTAAGCCAAGAGGTTGTCCTGTGACCTCCACACATTCACAGTGGACCACACACACCTCCACTCACACATGCATGACCTGCACGTAGACACACACACACACACACACACACACACACACACACACACACACACACGCTACATACGCACAAATGGAAATCCTTTCAGAAATCCTAAAGAATATTTAAATGAAGTATCTTCAAAAGACCCTCCTCTATTGAGAAGCCACTACAGCTTTTCTACTTGTAAAGTTTCCCCTTAAAAAAACAAAAGAGACACATTTTTATCCTTTCTGACCCCAACTCTGTTTCATTAAATGGATGAATTCTTAAGGTGACACAGCATCATTAATAAATTAATACAACTTAATAAAACTGTCTCTAAAACTCAAAGACTTAAGATTTGTGTAAGAAAAGTTTAGCTGCTCCAACAATCCTTAATTTACAGGAATCAAAGATCAAAATGGTCAACTTTATTTTCACAGTAATCTTTTTTTTTTTTTTTTTTTTTTTTTTTTTTTGGTTTTTCAAGACAGGGTTTCTCTGTATAGTTTTGGTGCCTATCCTGGATCTCGCTATGTAGATCATACTGACCTCGAACTCACAGAGATCTGCCTGGCTCTGCTTCCAGAGTGCTGGAATTAAAGGTGTGTGCCACTGCTGCCTGGCCACAGTCATCTAGAGTCACTGGCTCCGACTTGGTCCTGGAGCTGATGTGGCAGCCCCACTGACAGTGCCGCATCTAAGTCACTTCCTTAGAAACTCTAACACTGTGGATGTTGGCCATGGAGCCCTAAGGCTTTCTTCTGTTTTCCAAAGATGTGATAGCAGGAAAAAATTAGCCTTTCTGAGTTTTAATTTCCTTATTTAACAAGTCCTTATAAATATGAGGTCAGTTTCACATGAGAACTGCCCCCCTCCAAAAAAAACCAAACTAATGTGAAAACCTATGGTTATAATGAACATAATTATAGTCATAATACTCATTTGTTTAATTATAACATAGTAATTGAGCAATAAACAGAGATTCTATTTTGAATAAAATATGCATATTCTATGGGTAATTAGTACAACAGGATGGGCAGACTCCAGCTCTTGTTCACATCTGTGTGTCTCCTTTTGTAGGAAATAGAGATTTACTGGACCTCAAACATATCTATATTTGTCTGTACTTGGTCTGAGGCTGCTTTAACACTACAGTAACCGACTTGGGAACTTACAACGAAGACTGAATGTTGGACAAGCTTAAAATATGGAGAACAAAATTGATCATCACCAAACTCAATTTTTTGACAGTTGAGCTCAAGCCATTTCTTTTCCTAGTATTAACGTGATATTACCTCAATAATCAGGCCAAGTAGTTACGGCCTGGGAGACTGGCAGGAAACGCAGAACAGCCTTTCTCAGAGATTCCCTGGCCCATAAACTGTATGAGGATTGATACAAATATCTGCCCTAAAAAAATTGAATACAGTACTTTAGGATATTTGCTAAGTACCAGCCAAAGGTGCCTACAATTTAAACCAAGACACTAAATTCTGGCCAGTGGAGCAGCACCATTGACAGGACCTACAGTTTGTTACAAAGGCATCTTCTCTGGCTCACAGGGAGCCACAGAACCACCACGTGTGTTTTCAAAGGACTTTGAGCACACATAGTACATTTTTAGAACTATTAATATTGATTTGAAGAATGTAAATAGTTTTACTCAGAATCACCCTGGAGCTGTCTGGAGAAATATTTGAGAAATCTTGACTACCTAGAGCAGCTGCAAAATTTATGCATCATAAATACAAGAGGAGAATATGATGCACAAATCAATGTCTGAAATCTTAACTAAGGTCTGTATTGACCCAGTAATATGTGGGGTGTGGTTGCAGTTGAAACACTGAAATTTGCAACAGACTGATACACAAAGTAGAGGTGGTTGCAGTTGGATTCTAGAAAGGGAGATCAAGGGGCATTGCATTTAGGGTAAATCTCACTCAGAAAGGAGCTTTCAATTACATGTGCCCATAAGTCACAGATTATTGTATAAACTGATGATATGACTGTTCCATATTATGTTTAAGGGGAAGGTTTTTATTATGATATGAGAGAGAAAACAGCCAGAGGAATCTGAAAAAATCCAAAGCAGAGAGAGAAAGTAGTAGACTGGACCTAGCCAATAGAGAAGCAGGAATAGAACAGAGCGATAGAAGGAAACACAGGAGAGTGTAGGGAAGTGTGTGTGTGTGTGGGGGTAGACAGAGAGGAAAACAGAGAACACAGGACGGAGCTGAAGTAGCAGGGTTATAAGGAGAATGAGTAGCTGTGGGAGGGAAGCTCCTGAGTTGGAAGGAGTTTAGTGTAAAGGAAGAGGTAAGAAATACTGAGAAGAGCTAGGATGCTAGCATGGACTTTGAAATGTGTAACAGGTACTTATGATATTGAAGAAACCTGAAGGCCAGGATTTGCTACAATATGCTAATAGGTACCATACATAGTCATTTGTCCCTTCCGCCTTTTGGAATTTGGGGAAATAAAGATTCCTTTAAGTGTGGAGGAGATCATGGAGTTGTCCTGGCCTAGCTGCCTTGAGAGGCAGCATGGATGCTCAACAGGACAGTTGGTCTTTGACATTAATCTTGTGTGTCCTGCATAGCTTGCAAATGTCACTGTATCCTGACTCCACAACTGTACTGATCCTGGCAATTGCCATCATATTCTGTTTCTGATAAAAGTATAGAAAGTCTAATTGCTCACAATAAAATTGTCACAGCATCAGTTGTTCTGGGGCTCCTCCAACCAGTCTGATTTAATTCCTTGAGGCCATATCAGCTGACATGGCTTTGTAATGAACACTAATCTACACAAGAAAGGACTAAACCTCTTGTATTGTGCTCCTTAAATTTCTAAAGAACTTTTGTTGTTGAATTGACTTTACTGCTCCAAAGCTCTGAAACCTTCTGGTTTATATCTGTTTTTTTTTTTTAATTCATTTTATATACCAGTCACAGATCCCCCTCTTCCATCCTCTTGCCCCTCCAGTTCCCTCCCAACCCAACCCCCCACCCCCTGTTTCTTTCTACAAGAAGGTAAGGCCTCCCATGGGGAGTCAGCAGAGCCTGGTACATTCAGTAGAGGCAGGACCAAGCCCCTCCCCCTGCCTCAAGGCTGTGCAAGGTGTCCCACCATAGGTAGTGGGCTCCAAAAAGCCAGCTCATACACCAGGGATGGATCCTGATCCTACTGCCTGGGGGCCCCTTAAGCAGATCAAGCTACACAATTGCCTTGATTATGCAGAAGGCCTAGTCCAGTCCCATGGAGGCTCCACAGGTGTTGGTCTAAATTACTTGAGTTCCTATGTACTTACTTACTTGGCAAGGGAGACACCATGATCAAGCTGGTTTATATTTTAACCTACTTGGGAATGGCATTATATATTACTTCAATGCACTCATAATTAAAGTTCTGTATGAAGACTCTATCCTTACGTAGAAATATTCTTGTTTGGATAGTCTAAGTCCTTACTATGAAACAATTAATTTTCTTTTTTCAAATTTCAAGATTATGAGGTTGGAGTTGGAGAATGGCTCAAGGGTTAAGAGCACATGCTGCTCTTGCCATGGACATGAGTTCATTTCCCAGTATCCATGTCAGGTGACTCACAACTGCCTGTTAACTCCAGCACTAGAGGATCTGATGCTTGTGGCCTCTGCAGATGCCTGCACTCATTTGCAGATATCCACATACAGATATATACACAAAACTAAGTATAATAAAAATAAACCCAACTTGATGAGATCATTGCCTCTCATCAAAACATAAACCACACAACTAAAATGTTTCTGCTATTAGATCACATGTAAACTATATTTAGAATTTTTTAAAGTCTGGGAGGCAAAATTAATACACAATTAGTTCCATAAATTAATTATGCAAGAAGAGAATAAAATTCGTTCCCAAATTAGCCAATTTTCATAATTATTTAACTATTGATTTTCAATTTAATTAAAGTTAAACTAGATTGCAGCAAACTAAAGCTAATACCAATTACTACTTGCAACTCTACATTTTGGATAATAAGCATTTTGCCAGAAGCAAGGAAAAGAAAAATTATTTGAGGATATATATTTTAATATTACTTTTACCTCTAATTAAATCTATTTAATTAATACTTCTAATTAAAACCACTCCTTAATATAGCTTACTGGTTACTACCTTCTCTCTAATTGTCCTTTTTCTACTTTGTGAATTTAGGATTAACTCAATTTAAAATGGGTTGTAACTCTATTTTTATTTTTTACTTTTTTTTATATTTTAATTGTCAAATAACTATTGTTAAGCAAATATTACAGAGTAAGGTATGTGTGTGTGTGTGTGTGTGTGTGTGTGTGTGTGTATTTATATATAACAGAGGAAAAAATTGCAATCCAAATCCTACTCAGGCTTCTATTCAAAATATAAGTAAAGTTATAATTCATTCCTAAAGTAAGTGTATGTGTGTGTGTGTG
>CABHPR010145188.1:15004-54593 GCA_902168415.1 Peromyscus melanophrys
GTGTGTGTGTGTGTGTGTGTGTGTGTGTGTGTGTGTGTACAGGCAGGCTCATGACTAGTGTCCCCTCCTAGTGATGAGGGCTACTCTTAAGTAATCTCTAGGAATAAAGTCAATACAGAGTCATGATGGTCACCGAGATGTAATAGTTTAGGTGCTATTCACCTCTCTACTCCCAGCAGCCTGAGGTTCTTTGATTACAAAAAAGAAGAAATTTCCCCTTGAAATGCATTTTCTACCTATATTTAGATCTCATTATCTACTGAGGAGCATTATGAATTTCAGCTTTCCATTTATGGAGTAAGTCTAAATTTAATCTAATTCTTTGTTGGAGGAGGAGAACCAGAGGGTGATAGAGTGGAATATTACAAAGAAGTAAGATAAAAATAAGCCCTGGTCTACACATTGATCTGGGTCAAATTCTCTGGTTGTTTTATACAGAGGGAGGAGAGTGTTGCTCACCAAGGTCTTCAGAGCAGGATCTACACAGTGACGGTCCTCAGAGCAGGATCTAAACATGACATATTTATTAGAGAGTATTGATCAGAGCAGGAAATGCTCACAGTGAATAATACACGAAGTGGCAATGTAATTCTCTGCGATGGCAATTTCCTGGTACAACTCATCACCTTTCCCCCCATTCAAACTGGACCTGTGCCTCCCTTGCCAGTAGGAAGAGGAGTTCCTCAGAAACATAAATGGAAATTTAAAATTAATAATAATAGTAATAATAATTCTGGAGGTTTAGTATTCAGCAGCCAGCTTTTCATTAAAGGTAGAATACAAATCTTAACCTGTGGCCAGCACTCAGAAGGAAGAGGCAAGAAGATCTCTGTGAGTTCGAGGTCAGCCTGGTCTACAAAGTGAGTTACAGGACAGCCAGGGGTACACAGAGAAAAAAAAATCTTAACTTGCTAACCAGATTTTGTTCTCTCTTCAATTGAAACATTACAATTATCTAAATTAGAGCAGGGAGTAATATTTTCTACATGTAAAATAAGAATTGTATGTGATTGAGGAATAACTTGGAGACATCCAGAACACTGTAAATGTGTGCTTTTACTCTTTGTATGTGTATGTTTGGAGGGGCAAAAGTGGAAGCCATTTCATCCATAGTCAGACAAGATAAGCTAAGGTCCCTGAGATGGTGTCACAGGTCTATGACATCTTGGTGAGTGGTGGGAGCTGTAGACAACTTCTGAACTCATCCATCTCCTGTGAAAGGAAGGACAAGACAACTTTATGGCCTCACAAGTGCGGTAAGAAGACTTGCATCTAGCCTAATTAACTTTACAGTGATCTTTGTAACTGTTAATTAGATGCTAGAAACTCAGAGAGATGGGCTTCAGAATAACAGAAAGCAGGATGTACAGCTACTGCTTGAGCCACTGGCTACTGCATACCATCATTTCAGATATGCCTGTATGAGCCCATATCTGTCTGTGGGAAATGGAAGGAAGAAGAAATTTTGAAATGGACTTAGTAAAAGTCACCCAAGTGATTAACTAACAAGACCATTGTTTATGCATAGCAGAAAGCACAGGCTCAAAATAGAAATTACAGTTTTAAGAAAAGCAAGGGGAAATTTTCATTTTTCTACACTTGAGGAGACTGTGGCAGTAGAATTCCTCATTTTACTTCTTTAGTTATATGTGGGTTAGCCCTCTGATGTCTACTTTTCACTCCTCAGTTGGTGAGTAATTTCAGAATTCCAGACCCAGAGCATCTTTGAGGAAAGAGACTGTAATAGAAACAGAATGAGCTCTTCTTGAACTCAGGTGTCCACCACATATGTTTCTGGGTTCTCACATTTCATTGTTCAGAAGAAGGTCACTTCAGATCTGGGTCAAGTCTTACCCTATGACTTAGGAGTCAAAAGTTCACCACTCATCTGCACTGAGTGCCTGGCTTGAGGGATTGAGACCTTGTTTCTTGGCTTCAGAAAAGGAGACAGTGTGAAGGTCTCTGAAATTTTGCATACAAAATTGGCAGAAGACTTCTGTGTAAATCAGTTCACAAATGCTCCCTACATCTACCAATAACCTTTATACATTGCTCTCCATTGTTGTTTATCAAAAATTCACCTACCACACTATTGTTCAGATTTTTACCCTAAAGATAACCAGAAAGTTTGTATTATAGACTTGTAATTATTTTTTCAGTCCATTACCTTTACCAAATCTATCTGGCATGAAGCGAGTATATGCTAAGACATAATAATATCGGAGATGTGAAAAGAAAACTTCACACCAAAGAGAATACTGAAAGACTAAATAAGCCACCAACTTTACAAAATATTTTTTTTCTTTTTCTGTTTTTCATATGTGTGTGTGTATACATGAGTGTTCACATATGTAGGATGTATAGTGTGAAGGCATGACTGTCTATGTGGGGCAGTACACGGGTATGGGTACAGTTGCATTAGAAGCTGAGGTTGATGTTGAGAATTATCCCCAGGTTGCTTTCCACTATTCTCAAAGAAACAGTGTCACATATTCAAACTCAAGGCCCACCCTAGCCGGCTTCCTCTGGGGATGCCCTGTCTCTAGAGTTTGATGCTAAAATTATAAGTTGGGTTCCATGCCCATCTGGCATTATAAGAGTTCTGGGAATCCAAAATAGAGCTCAGGTAGCCAGCACTTTAACTGCGAAGCCACTCCCCAGCCACAAACAAGTATTGTTAAGAGAAAAAACTCCCTAAATTTGTCTTTAACAACTGATATATCCATGAAAAACTGATCTAGTGACATACATAATGTTTAATAAACATGACACCTAACAAAGAAGGTGAAGACAAGAATGTCCACATGTATGGGCCTAAAGAGTTTTATGATGAGAAACAGAAATGGACCTAGAACTCTAGAATCAAGGATCCCAACAGTGGCAAACCTTTCTTTTCAGTTACAGAAAAATTTCTGTAAAAAGAGGGCTCAAAACGAGAGTAGAATTATTCTTTCATATACTAGCTCTTTCAATCTGACTCACCCAAGAGAGAGCAAAGACAAAGAAGAGGAAGCAGGACCCTCCTAAAGAACAAGAAACTTCACAGACCAATGCTGCTCACATCTCCTTGGCCAGAATACAGTAACACAGATGCAGAGTGCTGCAAAGCATGCCAAAGGTATTTTCAGATTGTTGCTAAGCAGAATATCAGATCTCTATTATCTCAAAAGAGGGGAGTGTGGATTTTGAGAAACAAATAATATTTTATCTCTCCCTTTTCCCCTCCCCATAATAAACATCAAACTTCTAGCCTCTAGAAATTTTATAGAGTAGACAACATATCCCTATTTGTAAGGAACTTTTCCAATGTTAAAATTGAAGTCACCTCTCCAGGCACTCTCTTAGTCCCCCACAAACTAGGGCTTTTGGACATCCTATTGACTATTTCTTTAAAAAGAATACATAATACTTTATGCTAATCTCATCCAAACTGCCTTATTATTTTATAATTATTTAGCACTAACATTAAATGTGTTTTATGTTACTTAGAATCAAATACTACTATAACTTAGAAATAAAATTTGCCAATGCAAGTTATCAAAAAATTGGAGGAACAAGAAATAACTAAAATATTCCCCAGAAGAACATGCTAAGTAGACTTAAGGGAATGTTGCTAAGTTCATTAAATTTTAATATTCTTAAAGTAAATTTTAATTTACTTATCAATTATTTGTGTTTAAAACACAAGAGATGATAAATCTGATTTTGAGGTATTATACTCATGATACCACTTCAGTTAGAAGTTAGGAAAACAGAATCCTTTAATGAATAATATCTTAATTTTGAGCAACCTAACATGATCTATATCTATAGAAAGTTCATTGGAAGAACAGACATTGGAACAGGGGGCAGGGCATGAGAATGTTTACTCATTTATGTTTTTGAAAGTCAGATTTTCAGAAAATTATATAGCTAAGAACAGTCACTAGGTTTACCTAAATAAATGCCTTTATAATTGCAATTCCATGTGATACTATTTGATTTACTGAAAGTCCATGAAGTCAATGCTTGTGAAGAAAAGTGACCGTGACTCACAGTTACCACCAGTTCCTTCTGCCATCCCATTAAATAGTTCTCCAGGGTTCTGTTTGCTGCCCCCACTGTCACCAGTTTTAACTGTCTCCTCAGCTGTCTCATTGCCTGCCATAGTTTGAACATTGCCCTTATAATGTATTGCTCATCTCCAAATCATCATCTCATATCTGAGACTTTTCATAGGAACCAAGAATATGAATCGAATCCACCTCTTGTGATAAAAATCATGTCTGGTGCTCAGTGTATATATTAGTGGGCAGGGTGTCCATACTGTTGCTCCTCTGCTTTCACTTCTGGTTGACATAAATTCATTGTGTCCTTGACTCTTTTACTTCTAGAATTCTAAAGGGATGCTAGTTCTCACTCTAACCCCTAATAATTGTGAAACTTATTTTCTTAATAACAACTTCTAGCTGAGCTGGGGTCCCCTTCATCTATTAATCTAACTAATAGTGCCACTAAAATGTATAAAGTATATTAGGTAATTAAACACACATATTTTCAGCCAAGCTGACATAAAAACCTGAGCCAGTACTTTGGGTGGAGACTAGAACACTGTTTACCAAGGAATCAGCTGAACTGGAGAGAAATGCACTTAGAGATCCCAGAGTAGCTGATTTAACACAGGAAACATGAAAGTGATAATCGAGCCTGCACTCATTGTCATAGTTCAAGCAAGAGGCTAATCTGGAGAAAGCACAGAGTCTGCTGTTCTGTCTTCTTCCATATGACGGTACCAGGTAGGGGTCAGGTACATTCAGTCAGAAAACACAGGGGCAGAACCAATAACATCTGCAGTTCTTCTAGCTCAGGCCTGAGATGGCAGTGAGAAAGCCCTGAGTGCTGTGTCTGGTTGGTGAAGGGTCTTTCACATCATCATCTACCTGATAAGATTCCAGCTGAGGCACCACAGCCACAGTGAGGAAGGCATCTGCTAAAAACTTTCCAAAATGAGAGCACAGCCTAGCAACACAGAATAGAATAAGAGTCAATGTGTCTAGATTCATTTTAAGATGAATTTGTTACCTGAAAGCTAATTATATATGTGTGTTTGTATGTATTATGTATATGTATGTATGTATATATTATATATGTATTGTGTATGCATATATATGTGTATATATATATATATATGACTTTAATGTCAACTAAGTTGGTCATTTCTGCATACCTAGGGCCCCCAAACAGCTTTGCTTTTTGCCAGTTTTTTTTATTAGTTGATGAGATAAACATGACCAATAGTGGTTTTCTTTTCCTTTATACAGTCAGAAATTCAAGAACTACAATTTGGGCTGAATCATACCAAAGATGATTTTCTTACATTCTTTTTTTTTCCAGGTTTTTTTTTTTTTTTTTTTTGAGACAGGGTTTCTCTGTGTAGTTTTGGTGCCTATCCTGGATCTCACTCTGTAGAGGCTGGCCTCAAACTCATAGAGATCCATCTTGCTCTGCCTCCCGAGAGCTAGGATTAAAGGCATGCACCACCACTGCCTGATTTTCTTACATTCTTACCAGGACATAAAAACATGACCTTCCAATTTTCTGATTCAGTCTTTTAAGAAAGCATATTATTTTTCCCTTTAAATTAGTATTGTCCTATAATACACTGTGTATGTTTTAATAATATTGTAGCAAGAGTACAGACTTTTTACTCTATGGGATACTATCTATGCTCTACAACCTCAGCAGACATGCCATTCTTTAGCATAACTGTAAATTACGTTGTGTGCGTGTACCTGTTTGAATGTATGCAGAGGCATATATACATCTATGCACTTTTGTGTAGAAGCCAGAGGACAACCTCTGACGTCATATTTCAGAAGCTTCCCACCTTGCTTTTCTTTTAAGATTTGTTTTTGTTCCATATGTTTGAGTATGTATGTAAGTGAACTGCATGCTTTCCCAATGCCTGTGGAGATCATAGAGGGGGATGAAACCCCAGAAATGGAGTTAAACAATGGTTGTAAGCTACCAGGTAGCACTGTGAACAGAACAACGTGTGTCCTCTACAAGAAGAGTAAGTGCTCTTAAATCTCTTTAGCCCCATTAATCTTGTTTTTTTGTTTTGTTTTGTTTTGTTTTGTTTTGTTTTGTTTTGTTTTATCCAGGGTCTCTCACTGGCCTGGCATTCACTAATTAGGCTTAGCTTGCTGCTTGGTCAGGGAACCCCAGGGATCCTCCTGTCTACCTTCTCAGTGCTGGGACTCAAGTGTGCCACCAGGCCCGTGTTTTACATGGGTACTGGGGACTGAACACAGGCCCTGGTGAATCAGGTACTTTACCAACTGATATGTCTCCCTTAACGTTACTTGGGTCTTGGGTTTTAAATTCTTATAATACCGAAAGCCTTCCTCTCATTATTCAAAATGTTCTGCACATATTAGGTTAAGGTTCTAACATTATAAATTTACTAGGATACAACATATGGTATATTGTACACCTCTGTGCTATAAACACCACCTTAAAATTAAAACAATTTCGCTGGGTGACGGTGACACACACCTTTAATCCCAGAACTCAGGAGGCAGAGCCAGGCAGATCTCTATGAGTTCAAAGACAGCCTGGTTTACAGAGAGAGATCCAGGACAGGCACTAAAACTACACAGAGAAACCCTATCTTGGGGGGAAAAAAAAGTTAAAACAATTTCAAGTTCTTCATCTGCCATCTGAAATTCCTTGTTTCTTCACAGGATATTACGTATATATGTGTATTCAAATGCTCATTCCTTATGATAAGATGTTGTTAAAATAAAACCATCTGAACTAAAAAATATTTTAAACTAAAAGTGCATTTTATACTCCTAAATGAGCCTGGCAACTTAGTAACACATTATACTGTAGATTATCAGTTACTTACACTTGAAAGCAGATGGTGTCTGGTAATGGAAACTGACCATCATGATGAGCGTGTCACCTTTACTTATGAGTAGCCTGCGAGAAGGTCAAAGTTAAAAATCTTCTGTATGGTTTCTACTGGGTTCTTATAACTTCTGCAAAACCAGGTAGTTGCTATGTCCAGCCAGCATCAAGAGGTTGGCATCTCTCAGGACTATTGGCACAAGCTCCGCAAGACCTGGGCTAAGAGAAAGCTCTACCACAGAAAGCAGAAGTAGGAGCTGGGACAGCCTGATGTCAACACTAAGATTGGCCCTCGTTGTATAGACACAGTCCAAGTTTGAGGAGGCAGTAAGAAGTACTGGGCCTTAAGATTGGATGTCGGGAACTCTTCCTGGGGCTCTGAGTATTGTACTTGCAAAATAGGGATCATTGATGCTGTCTACAATGCATCCCATAACAAGCTGGTCTGTACCAAAACCCTGGTGTAGAACTGCATCGTGCTTATTGAGAGCACAATGCACTGACAGTCCCACTCTGCACTGCCCCTGGCTGCGAGAAGGGGGCCCAGCTGGCTCCTGAGGAGGAAGAGATTTAAAACAAACAAACAAACAAAACAATTACAGAAAATTCAAAAGAAATATTATGAAAGGAGAAAGAACACCAAAATCGGTGGTCTTCGGGAAGAGTGGCTCCATCAGGACAGGCTTCTTGGCCCCAAGACCAGCCAGTGTGGGACAGCAGAGGGCTAGGTTCAAGAAGACAAGGAGCTGGAGTTCTATCTGAGGAAGATCGAAACCTGCAAAGGTAAATAAACCACCATTCATAGCTCATGTAATAAAGGTGTTTATTCTTCTGTGTTAAAGAAAAACATGTAGTCCATGAAATTTAAAGCAAATTTTAGTTAAAGACTATGTGCGTGTGTGTTACTTCATTTCTTTTCCTAATATGATCAGGTGAATTTGTTTTTAAGGATTCTTACTAATTTCTTCTAAGATACCAGTTTCCATACTACAAGTTTATGGTTGAATTTATGTATATATCCAGATCTTTATTTACCATTATTTTCTCACAAACGCACATTTTTTTTTTAAGTTTAGCAAAAGGGAGGCTTTGCTTTTCTCTTATACTCAATACTGAAGACACCAGAAAATCCTATAAGCTCCCAACAGAATTGAAGCCAGAGGGCTTTTGGGCACAGCTCAGTGTTAGAGTGCTTGCCTTGAAGGCATGTGGCCCTGAGTTTGATCCCCAGCACTGCAAATAAATAAAAAGGAATCAGCGTCTCATCCTACCATAACCACCTGCCATCCCTGTCACCACCTTGAGCGAAGCCATCTGCGCCATTCTCTTAGAATATTGCAACAGCCCAGTAACTCATCCACCTTTGCCCTGAACCCCCTCGACTCTTAATCCCCAGCCCAGAAGGCAGAATGAAGCTTTTAAAGAAGGAGTTAGAACATGTCACTCCTCTGTCCAAAGTCTTCCTACAGCTTCTCACATCACTCGAAAACTTCCAGAAAAGCACAGAGGTATCCTGCCCCGATCATGATTTCAATAGTCTTTACTCACACAACTCTATTCACCCTTGCTTACTCTCCTCGTGTTTAGTGGCTTCTGAGATGTTGTTTGGACCAGGTATGCTCCAGCTCCTACTCACTCAGGTTGTATATGCTCGCTGTTTTCTGCCTAGCATTCCCTTCGCACGCTTTTCTGTGCAAACGTATAAACCCCTCCCATTGTGTGAGAGTCTGTCCTCAAATACCCTGTGGCAGGACCAAAAGATTTCATTTCAAAGTTTTGATCCTTTGTCTTATTAGAATGACTATTGCTGTTGTGATGAAACACCATGACCAAAGCAGCTTTGGGATGAAAAGCTTTATTTGTCTTATGCTTTCACATCACTGTTCATCCTTGATGGAAGTTTGGGTGGAAACTCAAACAGGGCAGGAACCTGAAGGTGGGAGCTGATGCAGAGGTCATGGAGGAGTGATGCTTATTGCGTTGGTTCTCATGGTTTGTTTACTCATGGCTTGCTTTCTTGTAGAATCCAGGGCTACCAGGTCAGAAGTGGCACAGTCACAAAAGCAGGGCCTTCTCCATCAATCTCTAATTGAGAAAACACTCTACAGTCTTTCCTATCGCCAGATCTAATGGAAGCTTTTTCTCAATTGAGGTTCCTTTCTCTCTAATGAGCCCATCTTGGGTCAAGTTGACATAAAACTAGCCAGCACATCCTTCATCTCTACAATCTTACTACATTTCAACATACTATTTTCTCTCTCCATAGTACTTATAATCATATACACATGAACACATACATATATTTACATGCACACACAAACATATGGATACTATATAAAGTAATAGAATATGATAATATGTATCAAATTTTAATTTATGTCTTTTGATAATTTTTATTTCCAATTAAAGTATTAATTCTATGAAATTGAGAACTCTCGCATGTTTTATTCATTGGTGTATCCTATTTTTAACACATTTAAGTATGTGTTTATTAATTTTTTTCTGTGTATATGTGGTGTAAGTTTCTGTAGGTGGGATTGTGTGTGTCTTCTATCATTCTCTCCCCATTCCTTTCAGGGAGGGTCTCTTCCAGACTGTAGGGTTTCAGTTTCTTAGGTATGCTGGAAGTCCACAAACCCCAGAGATCTTTCCATCTCTACCCTCTTAAAGCTGGGGTTACAGAAGTGCACTGGATACCCAACTTACCACGTAGGTATTAGGATTCAGACTCCAGTCTTCATGACTACAAGTGTTCCTTACCTCTAGGCCCTCAGTGTCATATTCTAATACGATAATAAAGTCTGAAATGAAGTAGACATTCAAATATTTGTTGAATAAATGAATAATTAAATCAATCAGAAGATACATGATAGGGTTAGCAAAATTCCTATGACACTTAGGAAAAGAAGTAGAATTTAGTGCTGTTTCTTCTCTTCATTAGTAGAAGAAACTATAGAGTCGAAATTAGAGAGACAGAGAGAGAGGAGACAGAAGAAAGGGGGTCAGTACTTCATAAAATATAGAGTAAACTTTAATGAGTGACAAATATTATAGACAAAGACTGGGATGTAAGGCAGTAGTAGAAATAGTTAGAATACTTGCCTAACATGTGCAGGTCCCCACATCATAACTAACCAACTAACCAACCAAAGAAGTTCATACAAACAGCATTGAATGATACCTTTAGTCTAAGGAAAACTTATGGATGTTTTGGAAAAAAATAATATTCAAAAGTTTTCTACTATTTGGTATATAAGACCAAAACCAGTGCTTTTACTGAGATCTTATGCTAATTAAGCACATAGACATGTCTCTGGAAACAGCTTACAAGGTAGATTAAAGTTTGATCTAGAGTTTAAGTTTTCAATATGAAAGCTTTATACTTATTTTCAAATATAACAAGTTAGAACAAATCTGCTATTTTTCTTTAGAACACTTAGTACTAGAATGAAGGTAGCATTGATAATTGACCTCTAACATTCACATGAGGAAATTAATGAATGATGTTATGGATGTTTTTCAGTTTATTCAATTAATGTTTGTGTTTTTGAAGGCACTGTTATGTTTCTGGCCACTTTTCCAATATAATACTCTGGCCGCAATTGAATGATAAATTTTATTTCCATATAAAGATTATGATTATTGTATTTTAATTTAATTCCTCTTTATATGCATATGTGATTAAGCTGCCACAAGACTCCAAAGTTTGGTTTACAGGATTATGGCACAAACACAGGACAAATTATGAATTATTTGTGCTTATTAGAACAATAAATTCTAAAAAAAGTTTTTTAATTTAATTGCATCTAGAAATGTTGTTCTTGAAATGCATTTTATGAGGCACAGATGGATGCATTTGTTAATAAAATCTCCATTCTTAAGGCAAAGAACTGAGGAAAACAATGAAGAGTTAGAGAAGAGCTCAGCATTCTACCTCACATCCATAAACCCTGTAGGTGAGAGGCTAAAACCCCAAAGGACACTTCAAATCCTAGGCTAGCCTGGGCAATATACTTAAAGTTCCATGACAGTCTTGGATGAAACTTGTAATTCTTTCTCAAAAGATATCCCCAGTTAAAAATAAAAAAAGGAGGGAAGGAAGGAAAGAAGGAAGGAAGGAAAGAAGGAAGGAAGGAAGGAAGGAAGGAAGGAAGGAAGGAAGGAAGGAAGGAAGGAAGGAAGGAAGGAAAGCAAAATGGGAAAGACCCACAAGAACCCAAGAAGGGAAAAGACAGTAGTGATGTTGCAGACAGGGTTCCATTGTGCTGTAATGAAGCCACACACTGAAGATTGGGGTCTCACATTCCGAATGTCAAGTGAAAGCATTCTGTTGATGTCTACTGACATCAAGGACAAGCAAGAAACAATGGATACAGCTTAGAAATTTTAAACTCACCAACATAAGACAAAGTTTCACATTGAAATCTATCTCTTGGTCAAACTGTAAAATTTCTGAAGCATACATCTGACTACACTTCCACAAGGCACAGAAAGAATCCAGATGGCAGCCTCTTGCTTCAGACTGAGTTCAAAGAGCAGCAAGATAAAGTTCTGACATAGAGGGGAGAGTGCTACTGACTTTGATGGCTTCTCTACTATTTCTTAGGAAAGGAGACCTGGTGTGTTCATACTATTATTAGTATACTTTGTGGTTCATCCGTAAATCTAAATCATCTAGTATTAAAAGTAGATGTAACCTTCTGGAATTAAAGATCTGTTGTGAGACCTGAGAAAACAGTATATATTTTACTGTGCCTCCAAGTGTAAATGAATGTATGTACACAATTTTAGGTTTTCAGAGACTTCAGGAAGCACAAGTACAGACTACAATCATGTATACTAAATCCCACAAAAATTCAAGCATTCCATTTGCTGTGGGATAATGCTTTTGTACACTGGTTTAATAAGACACTGATTGGCCAGTAGCCAGGCAGGAAGTATAGGTAGAACAAGCAGACAAGGAGAATTCTGGGAAGAGGAAGATGGAATCAGGAGACCCCAGTCTGCTGTCCAGGGAGTAGCATGTAATAGCACACAGGTAAAGCCATGGAACCGACATATATATTAATAGAAATGGGCTGAGACTAAGCGTAGGAGCTAGTCAGTGGTAGGCCTGAGCTAATGGTTGAGCAGTCTTAATTAATGTAAGCCTGTGTGTGTTTACTTGGGTCTGAGCGGCTGTGGACCGGTGGGACACAGGAAAACTTTCAGCTACACCATTTAGTGATTCTGAATGCACATATTTCAAGCTTATGTCAAACCAAATAGAAGACAGAATAGAAAAGATGAACACCTCACAGCTTATTGACGGAAATTCTGGCCAAACGTTACTAGTGGTTTATTGATGCAGAAAAAGAATAAAATGACCAAGCTCAATGATAGTACACAGAAAGCCATGAGAACACATAAAATCTGCTTCTGTTTATGCTTCTATCACCTTCCTGAACAGGGTCAGGGATAGACATCACAGAAAAGGTGATGGGCCTTAGAGCATGATAAAGAATTCAGCCAGGTAAAGAAAAGGGGCGTTGCAAACAGAGGAGAAAGCAAGTGGTACAGAGATCCCAGGGAAGCTGAGGATTGCCATAGAGGGAGCCTGATGTACTGAAGCAGAGATTGGGCCATGAAGCGAATGGCCAGTGAAGAACGGCTGTGTTCTAGAGCTCATGTCACACCTTCGGAGGTTTTAAAGTGTGGCTCAGGTTCTCTGTGTAGAAAACCATCCTGGCAGAGGTGTGAAAACAACATTAGAATGAGAAGAAGGGCAGTGTTCATAGTGGGAGAAGTGAAAGAGAGTCTGTGCTTTAAAGCAGGTGCCTGCAGTTGCGAAAATGTAGCAATACAAAAGATGGACATCCTTGCAGGACTAAGAAGCATTTACCAAAATGCAATAGCACTTGGTGTTTACCAACAGAATCGAGTAACTTGCCCTAGGTACATAATTAGTAGCAGAGATATGTCTAGTGTTAGGCTTCTTCACTCTCCTCCTATTTTCCTTTCTAGTGTTCCACACTAGTTCCACTTATTGTTTGGTTAATTTATAAAGAGATTTCACATTAGGGATTGAAAATTGTCTATTAATGTTGATGACTTTCTCTCAAAAATATTCCAACTTTCTTTTAAACAAGGAAATCCAGACCAAACATATTATTGGTTTTAACAAAAATTTCATTGTAATTAACTCGGTCATTGTTCTTCCACCCCTTACAAGTAATTGTAGTTTGCTAGTGTTGAGATTAAATTTTTACCTGCTGATAACCAGGTGTGAAAGCAGAAGACCGCTAAAAACAATATGTGTGCCATTGTGTCTGCTTGTACATTTATTAGAATTTTGCCAATTTAAACATTTTAAGAAATAAATATCCCCATCACTATAATCTCCTCAAACTATGCCTTTGATCAAAGATGAACAGTTGCTCTCCAATTTCATCATAAGACAATAATTATGACATGTTATATTTTCTACAGAGATCATTGTGAGTTATTGGCATGTGAAACATTCATTGTGCACTTATATCCTAAGGACTAGAAAAAAACATGCTTTTTTTTGGTTTGAAAAGTCAAAAAAAATCTAGAAGACTAAAACATCACATGCTTATTAATTTCTCATGTCATTTTTTTAAAGAACAATAATTGTATATCTTGCTCTGTTTACTAAAGCAGAGTAATTGTTTTCACTCTGTATTATAAACTGATATGGTTATTGATGGTAAGTAAAAAGGAAGCCAACCACTGAATGAAATATTTGGGTGGAACAAAGGATAGAAACATTGTCCAATTTAAGTAGAGCAAGTTACTTTCAGAATTCAAGCTTCGAAGAAATTAGAACTCAACATAAAATCAGATCACACTGATATGAAATACAACACCTTCCAGATATTTTGTATATTTTTCTCTTATTTCCTAAAATAACTGTTATCTATTATTTATTAAAAAAGTAGTTTGAGGGAGTTGCCATTCTTTGTGGATACTGTGCTTGCAATGGAGACAGCTCTTAATAACCCTGGTGTCAGACTCAAGAAATTCATGCTTCTGGGGAAAATATAGTCAAGAAACAGAGATCTTAATAGTGTGTGATAAACAACAAAGGCGGTATATTGCATTATCACTTTCTAATGATTTGAGTGATGATATGGAAGAAAGGTAGACAAGAGTATAGGCAAAAAAAGGCAATGATTTCCAATCTGTCAGAACTCTGGGTTGGATTTCTTGGTTGTTTTTCAAAACTCAGTATTTGTCTCTTCAAAATCTTTATCTTCTGCAAAGAGAGTAAATTATTCTTAAGCATTGAACAAAGGTATCAGTGATTTGGGGTGAGGAACTATATTGCTTTTGGTCACACAGTGTGAAAAAAAATGTTTTCTCACCAGTTGGACCACAGCTATAACTCTTACTTGTAAAGGCAGATGAGTACACAGCCTTTGTAGTTTCTTTCTGATGTTTATGCATTGAGACGTATTGAAGAGCCAAGCCTTCTCCAATACATCCTTTGTGAATTGATCAAAAGATGTGAGCTGGTAATGCAGACACACAAAATTATTAAATTGTAAGGTGTACAGGAGAATGCCATACTTAGCTACTTCATGTGCTGTGTTTTTTAGCTATGTATCACCTATGAAAACACAGAGAACATACATGGGATGATGTGGGGAAAGTGGACCTAAAGGGTCTTAGGTCCAATAGAGAGGATGCATCAGGACACCAAGGTAAGACCTCTGTCAGGATCAAGATGAGTTCATCTGATTCTCCTGCTTTTAATTCAGGAAAGTGATTTAAAAATAATAATCATTAAGAAAATAGATTAGGGTTTAGAAACAATCTTGTGTTCTGCTTCTAACTAGGTAATTGATATGGGTTATGTATACCAAGAAGGTCGGGTTAGTCTGTTTTTGTTTTTTTTTTAAATAAGGAAATATCTGGAATAAATTTCCATGCCTGCTTCCAACTCTGAGCTTTGAATAACATAAACATCATTATTAGGAACCAGCAGAACAAAGAGCTGTTGAAAATAGAGAAATGAAGCTGAGATGAGCTGCAGAGATGAACTTCCATAACAAGTCTGGCCCAGGGCCATAACCCCCTTCAAAATTTTAATGACCATACAAAATTGATTTTACTTTGTTTTTAACAATAAATGGTCTTTTAAAGTACCTAAAAGAGCCGAGTAGCAGTGGCGCATGCCATTAATTCCAGCACTAGAGAGGGAGGCAGAGCCAGGCGGATTTCTGTGAGTTCAAGGCCAGCCTGGTCTACAGAGCAAGAACCAGGGCAGGCACCAAAACTACACAGAGAAACCCTGTCTCAAAAACAAAAACAAAAACAAAAAGCCTAAAATAAATATGTAGTTAAGCCATATTAGTATGAACAGCTCATTTTTTTTTATAATTACAGGAATGTCTGCTTTCCTACTTGGAGTCAATTGAATTATAAACCCACACCACCAACTAGAGCTTTGTTACTGTTGTTTCGGTTTAAGCTTTATCCTTAAAGCCAATACTGTTACATCTCTCAAAGCTCAGAGACCAGGAATCTTGCCTATTTCTTGTAAAGAGAGGAATATTCTAAAAGTTTTAAGATTATCACCAGCTACCAGAAATGGTTTGTCTCCATTTTTTTTTCAAAACTTCCTTTACATTCAATTCAATGCATTTAAGAGTAAATTATTCAGGAAGTTGATAAAGATTCATTACTTCACTGTAGGGAAGTCTAAAAGAGCAGTCAGCAGCAGCTGTGTAGGCTCGCTGCCGATTTACTCCACATATAGGGCATAATGGAGTCACGGCAATTTGGATAATGTAACATTATCTGTGTTGATTGTAGATATTACAGCAGGATATTATGCTTTTGAAGAGTGCAGTAAATGAAACAACTGCATGATGGGTAAGGAGGTAATCTCACTCTAGGAGTAAAGTTTTCTTTAGAAAAAAAAAAACCTAAAATTTTAAGCATACGTAAGAGGCATTTAGAAACAACTTTCTCAAGAAAGAGACCCATGCAGGGGCTGGACAGGACACAGTGATACATCTCCAAATGAAATACACCACTTTCACCTCCACAGTTGGTAAATATGGAACTGACCAGATGTTGTGCATACCAAATTGACAGCCTGTGTTGATTTTGACTCAGAATTAGCTATGCTGTTGGGCTAGGTGGTGAATGCGGGGGAAATGTTTACACAAAGGAGTGAGAAATTTCTCTTATTGCCAAAGGATGGGTAATAACTCTTATGAGAAATGAAACACTAGCTTAATATTGAGATTTCATCCATACTCCAATATCTCATGCATCTAAATTTGAATCAAATGAAATATAAGGTGAGTTTTGTAGTCCTTATTGACTTTAGATTTATGACTTAAGATATGGTCCTAATTACTATAATGCAAACCTAAATTTAGACCAACAGTTATAATCAAGAATAAAGCATAGGCATTTTTTTTCTTGAATATTTTAGAAATGTAATTCTATAGGTTCTAAAGTTTTCCATCAGTAACTACTGATGCCTATTGAGAGTTTATTAAGAGCCAAACCTCATAACTTCGTAAAAGGGTGTTATTGTTATAATATCTGTGCATTTATGGAAAGTAGGACAAGGATTAAATAGCTTTAGTATATGTCCTGCTACTAAGTAGCTTAGCTAATGATTGAAGCAAGCAGATTTGTTTTTCCAGACCACAAACAGCATAGTACTCCTTCCAATCACACCTTTGATTTCATTTATTAAGCAGGCACTGAATAAACACATAATTTGAAGATACCTTCGGTGATGTTGCAGATAGTTGGGATAAATACCATGCCGTTACTACTCTCAGCATGTTCATAATGACAACCAGGAAGTACAATACCTTGCAATTCTGTACTGCTGTAACAAATGCTGTTTGGTTTGGTTCATGTCACCTCAGCCCAATTTTGATTTGGTCTTTGTCTTCTGTGGATATAATGTTCATTTGTGATCAATGCCTGTGATATGGAACATTGCTATTAATGCTCTAAGATGCCAAATAGCATCTTGTTTTCATTGTTCTAAAGCCTCATTTAATTCATGGAGAATTTTAGTATGGGAGGAAGAAACTTTTACATTTTAAAAAAAAACTTTTGGAACAGATGAACCAGGGTACTATTAAATTTAGCTTGTTGTGGGTATTTTACCCTACTTACAAATATTTGTCATATGGAAGAGAGCTGGAAGTAGTGGGATTCTCATCAGAATAAACACAGACCTGGCCTATCACAGGTCCTGGGCTGCTGACAGAAGACATGATACTTCTAAATCGCAGGCCAAGGACCATAATAACTAAACATAAGCAATAGCAGGATTATCTGATTGTTTTTAATGGTTCTCCCAGTGTTAAAATCCACTGAATGGACAGAGAGCCCAGGGGGGAGGCTGTGCAAATAGAATGGCATAATGTAGCAGAGGAACTCTGGGTGAAAATAGAGACTACTTTCATAGCAAGCAGTAAGCATGCCTATTCTCTATGCAAACATAAAAATAAAATAATGATATTTTTTAAAACTGTATGATTTATTCGTATTGAGCATTACCTCGACTTTCAAAATGTCCAGCTGCATTAAACAATACAGGTAAGTGGGGAGAGGGAAAAAATGAACAGTCAGAATCTGAGAACTTGGGTTCAAGGACAGATGGGAGCACAAGAGGTCTACAGTAGACTACTTCTCAACGATACCAAGGGTACAATGTAAAAGACAGGGAATTTTGTATACAATCCTCAGGTCCTGCTGCCATTTTCATGAAGCTTTTCTGTTGTAGAATATTATTTTAAGATGTGTTACATTTGTTTGTGCTGTGGAATATTTGTTTAATGATGCAAAGATGTGTTGCATTCTTTTATGTTGCATTTGTTTAACTCCGAGAAGCTGTGTTACTTTGCCTGCCTAAAACACCGGATGGTCTCCTAAAGAGCTGAACAGCCAACAGTGAAGCAGGAGAAAGGATAGGTGGGTCTGGCAGGCAGAGAGACTAAATAGGAGGAGAAATCTGAGAGAAAAAGAAGAAAGAGCAAGAGAACAAGGAGAGGAAGATGCTAGGGGCCAGCCACCACAGGATAAGAGTGAAAGTAAGATATACAGAAGTAAGAAAAGATAAAAGCCCAGAGGCAAAAGGTAGACAGGATAATTTAAGTTAAGAAAAGCTGTCTAGAAATAATCCAAGTTAAGGGCAAGCATTTATAAGTAAGAATAAGCCTTTGTGTGTGATTTACTTGGGAGCTGAGTGGCAGGCCCCCAAAAGAGCAAAAATAATCAACAACACTTTTTTTTTTTCTAAAGGATAATGTTTTGATTGGGTTTTTCCTCAGTGTAGCAGTGCAGAGGGAGTGGAATTTTTAGGGAAAAGCAGCCACCAAAAAGGAAATTTATAGTCATTCATGAACTGCTCTAAAAAGAAAACAGGGTAGAATATTTCCCTGGGATCTTAGTGCCTGGCTGAGAAGGAAGGAGCCTGACCGCCTGATCTCTTTCTGGCTGCTGGCCTTACCTCTTCATCTCTTCTCTTTACATTGCTTCCACTGAAATGCCATCTACTATGATCTGACATAGCCAGGGGCCCTAAGCAGAGTCCAGCTTTTGCCAGTACCAGGCTCTTGATAATCAAAGTTGAGAATAAACTCCTTACTTTATAAATTACTCAGTCTCAAGCATTTTGTGTTTTCAAATGAAAACAGAAATATAAAATACCTAGAATGGTAGAACAATTTTAAACCAAAAATCTCAGAAAATTTTAAGTAGTTGATATGTGATCTAGAAATCACATGAGTCTTTTATTTTTTATTCTCTCAAAAATATTTATTTTAATTTCTTCTGACTTTCACAAGCAGGGACATTCTTTTACTTGACCCTATATTGGACCCATTATGACCTATACAAACATCTTTTAAGAGGCCTCATTTCTGGTCGATTATCTCCTGGATAAAGAATATTTGCATTAGGCAGTATAAGGACAGGTTTAGGGGGTTTGCAGGAGCCAACATGCTCACACTTTTTAAAAGCAGGCTAATGTTCCTTTTATTGCTGGCTCCCTCTGCTTCTCCATGACCTGAAGAAAGTCAATTAACTTCTATGTGTCTGTACAATGAGGATAACACTGCTTGGTCACACACCTCTCAATGGTGTTGTAAGGAAAAACAAGATAATGCTTATAAAGCATTTACAGAAAGTTCAAAGGAAGCATAGACAGAGAGTACAATGCATTCTTAAATGTGAAAAATGGTCTAATTCAGACTCTTTGACAGGGCTTGGCTAATAGGTAAAAGCATTTTTAACACTTTGCTAAACATAGTTTTCTCCCGAGAGTATGCCATAAATACACTGTTTGTTTAGATGGGACTCTTCCTGCCGTATTCAAATTCACCAAAGCAATAACATAGTCCCACTTAGGCGGGCAAGTGGACAAAGCTTGTTTTAGGATATGAGAGAGAGAGCCTGCGTCTCTGCTTTATCACTGTAGAAAGGGACTAAGGAGTTTAGCATGACACTTAAAATTGCTTATTCACTCATTCTACCTCTCTTTTGATAGAGGCAGGTTTAAGAACTCACTGTGTCCTGGGGATGAGGCTAGGTGGCAAGCTAATATATTACACAAAGAATGAAAGCTTTTAGGCATAGTAATCTTAGGATTTTTGACAGTAAGTAAGTATTAGTAGCCTGCAGTTTAATAATTACTCTGTTTCCCATTGTGTGTCTATGACTGTGAGGGAGCAAATCCTCTAGGGAGAATCTAGAGTCTATTTCAGATGGATAAAAGATATGCAATGACAGATTCCTTTCTAAGGAAGAACTATGAAACAACATAGAGAACCAATATTTACAAAAAGACAAGGTTAGAGGATTCATAGAACACAACCCATAAAGTATAACATAGGTATGTATTTTCTTATACTCCCCTTCCATTTTCTTTTCATTTATTTTTTTTGATACAGGGTCTCTCTATACGTATACCTCATCATCCTTCCTTAGACTGCTGAATGATGAAATTATAGCTGAACACCACCAGGCCCAGCCCAGCTTCTAATCTCCTGGGGGGAGAAAAGTGGATCAGACATCATCATAGCAATCATTGGAAGGTATCTAGGCCACTGCTACTTAAAAATATAATCCATAGAAAGCAACTCGAGCACTGTCTGAAATCTTATTAGAAATGCAAATTCTAAAGCCTCAGCCAAGAGCTACTAAATCAAGATCCGCTGGGACCCAAGAATCAGTATTAACAAGCTCTCCAAGTCGTTCTTTGGCTCCCCAAATATGATAAGCATCGACCTAAGCTATCCTTCTCATTTCCAGTCAGCTCACAGTCATTTGAAATGTCAATCTGCCCTTTGTAAAAATCCCATCAACAGAATTGTTCACATAAGGCAAGCACAAAAGCAGAAAGGCTAATAGCCTGGATTTAATGATTTAAAAGCAGTGTGATTCATCTAAATTAGTACAACATGGCTTAATATGAAAATCTTAAAAGAGAAGCAAAGTGCATTTCTTGGATGGTGTTTCAGCTGCTCTTAGACTGGTTTTCCTTCTTCAAGCTGGATCTCAAGAAGGCATTGTGATTGGTTCATTATTGCCATGAGTCCACACAATGAGTCCATTCAGTCAAATGTTTGTGCCTCATAAAAATCCATATGCTGCATTCTAAAGCCAACATGCCATGGTATTAGGAAAGAATGTGTATGTCTCATAAAAATCAATATGTTGAATTCTAAAGCCAATGTGTCATGGTATATGGAAATGTCACTTTGGGGAAAAATTATAATATAGAACAGGATCTCATAAATGGAAGTAACTACCTTGATTGTAACTGTTTTATTTCTTTTGTTCTGTTATCCACAATATGAGTATACAACCACATGACTGACATCTACAAGCCAAGAAGTGGCCCTGGGAGACATCAAACCTGTCAATGTCATGATCTTGAAATCCCTGGTCTCAACAACTGTGAGAGAGAATTAGGTTTTCTTGTTTAAGATACCTAGTCTATGCTTTGGGAGTTATACAAGCTAGAGGTGATGAAGACTATTCTAATTCCCTCCACAGGAGTCCTGATTTGGATTCATAGTACCTAACATAGTAGACTATGTTTTCATAAATCTTTTGTTTAATGATTTATCCTATAGTAGGGAAGAGATGGGGGGAAGGCAATAAATGAACAGCATTGGTTTAACTCCTCATACATGAAGACTGAGTTTATTAGTCTGAGTATTCTGTCTCTTTGGCCACATAAGCAGCCATAGCAAGTGTCTAGGATCTTAGGCCCTGGAGCTCAACGCTAGGGTTTCACTGCAGCTGCTGCCTGACTACCTGTGCCTAGAATGGCTTGTACAACTTATTCTACCTCTCTAAGTATCAGTAACCTCATCTGTGACACAGAGGTGATAATTTTTAACTTAAAAGGCTTTTCTCAAAAGTAGATTAGTATCTGTAAGACTTCAGAGTAGTTTCTGGTATGTAGCAAGAACAATATACACTACATACCTTAAAATATCTGAGGGCAGGAGAGAGATTTCAGGAAGTGGATTGCTTACTATACAAGCATGTAAACCAGAGTCTAACCCCTGGAACCTATGTAGAAATCTAGATAAAACATGGGCTAGTACCTCCAGTGCTGGGACAATGAAAAGAGACAAACCTCACCCAACTAGCAAGCTCCAGGCCCGTGAGAGACTGGATTTCAAAACACAAAATGAATGATTACTACAGAACACATCTAAAGTTGGCTTTTGACCTGAGCATGTATTCACACAAAGACATATACACTCATACACATGTGCACCAATACACATAAGAACATATGTATACACATAATAATGATTACTACAATCCTCATCATCTTAATAATATAGGTCAAGGTGGTAAAAACTTGCTATCTCTGAATGGTTTCAAGTATTTGACTCATTATCTGAACATTTTGTATGATTTAGGTTTTTGTTTTTCCACTATGTTGGGGAGAAGATATTGAACCACTTCATTTACCTGTTTTAGCTATTCTATTTCAATTTATAAATTAAGATAACTTTGTAAGTTATATTTTTAAAGTATTTGAATATTCTGATTATACAGTAAATTTCAGTATCCAAGTTTTTCAAGCTAAATTCATGCTCCTGCCTTGAAATCACTAACATGACTTTAATTGGAAAACAAGGATGATGCATTTCTGACAAGTGTGATCATTCTCATCTGATAATTATTGTGAATTACTTAATAAGAAAATTTTTGAGAAAGTAGTGGGGGAAACATGGACTGATGGGCACAAATGGATGCCACACACAAGCCTGTCAGAGTGGCAGTCACATAGACAGTGGTTCAGTGTTGAAGGGCTCCTCTGCTCACTCTGCCCTGCTGAAGCACTGTGTCCACACTGAAGCCAAAGGTCTCACTCCTGCATGGCACACTGGGTGCTTGACTTGATTCCCAGATTCTGGATGTTTTGATATGGGGAGTGGGCAGGGGCCTTTTTCCTTGTGTTGCCATGTGTTACTACAGCTAGAGGGCCACTTAGCCACACTAGATCATTATAATCCTAAAAAGTCTTTACAGAAATATATGGAAAGCCCTAAAAGGCAATCCAAACAGGGTGATTCATCTAGAAGTTGGAAAACATATACAAATACATTTTATTTTATTGAACAGTAGTTTGGGTAGTATATAGATCAAAGAATATAAATGAAATCATTTCCTATGACTTTCAAAAGGTCAATAGAAGTGACAGCCTCCTGGGCAGTAAGTCCTTTATGACACCAAAGAAAGCACACAGGAGATGCTGTATTACAAAATATGAAATTAATATTATAAAATGGAGTCATTAGACCAACTTTATATGATAAATCAAGTAGTTATGATTTTAATTATTCAAGTTTCTATTTAATATGTAAAGTGAAAATTGAGTTATTTCAGAGTTTATGTGCTATTTCTAAATCTTTATGAATATATAAATATTCTCAGTTAAATGTTTAAACACATTAGTAGCTATATCAATAACTTAATGGCTATATCACATAAATAAAAATAAATTAATTGGACAATATAATATGCAATACATTATTCCATAGTTCTGGAATATGTTGTTATTGCTATAAATATTTGGAAAGGAAAGAATTCTCTGTCTATAAAGAACAAATAGTGTTTTTAAATTCTATATTTTATGAAGAAAGAAATCCCATAGAAGCCTAGACCTTATTCTCATTATAAGTCCCCTTCTTTATGGGAAGAATGAAAATACCTCAACACCGCTGCTGCTCCTTCTGATGTACTTATAGTTCCTCAGAGTGCATTTGTAGTAGGAGAGATTGTCTACTCTAATAAACTGGGTTAACATTATGGCTGAGCAGAGATTTGCACTCTTGGCAAAGCAAAGCATCCTGTGGGGATGATGAAAGACATAGGAAGTTTAGACACGTTTTCCTCCATCAACAAATATTTTAGAGCTTTCCTAGACAATGTGCTTAGTTCTTTCTCTGTACTAAAATACTGGGTCCCCCTCTTCAGTGAACTTTTAATATTTGGGGCAGACAGATCACGATATACACTTCATAGGACCTGTCCCTATGTAACTGTTATGGGAGGCCTGGGATATATAGTAATATGGCAAATCCACGGGCTGTTGCTGTGTTTTAAATAATATGGATTGAATTAGTAGGGCCCACAGTTTATGTTTCAGGAGCTTGGTTTTTGCTTAGGAGGTGTCAGAGGTGGTGGAACCTTTAAAAGCTGTCTTCTACTGGACTTCAGCTCACTGGGAAGATGCCCTAAGAGAAATTAAGTTAATTCTAGTGGAGAACTTTAGAAATGTGACTTCTTATAGCAGCCTGACCTTGACCTGAATCAACCCTGTGCTTTTTTTTTTTCTAGCAATAAGATAGCTCACCCCCACCTGTGCTTCTGATATTTGGCATCATCTTCCTCAAGACACTCACCAGGGCCAAGCTGCTGACAAAGCCACACTTTGAACATTCCTAACTCTTACCTACATAAACCTCTTTTACTTATGCATGTTTCTAGTCTTGGGTATTTTGTGGTAGTAATGAAAACTGGGCTGATACATCCCCTCATTGTCTTCTATGGAAAAAAAAATCATGTAAAATGAGATCAAGGGAGGAGAAGAAGAAGGTGGAAGAAACAATCACAAAGCCCAAGCACTGCAAAAGACAGAAGGCTTTCAACACTTTCATGAAAGGAACAACTGTGGTATTGAGCACAATTTTTTTTCTTTTAATTTTTATTCTCCCTAATATTTTGGGCACACAGAGGTCCTGGTTCTTGCATAGAGAACCAGAAGTGTTGATCACACAGGAGTGTCTCCTCAGTGGAGGATTTGAATATCAAATACCTGCCTTCCATCCAGAAACCCGAGAGTGGATTTTGCTAACATCTTGGTGACCTTTTTGTTATCTGTGGAAGCAGACTATACCCAGTTCCCCAGAACAGTCATTCCAGACTCTTCCCTCCCTAGACCATTACCCATCCTTAGGGTAGACGTCACAAGTACTTTATGGCCTGCTGACTTTTATGCTGTTTATCAGAGACTATACTAGATTCTAGGCCTTTTAGCTATGGAAACCACCCTCATGGTTACAGGTACTTTATAAAAAAGAGTTTCTATATACTCCTTAAACTTTATGGTATACCTAGAGTTGGACTGATTGTTGCCTAGAAACCTTTCCCCAAATTGTACTGTGTTTTAAATGTGCTGATAATGAACTGCTTGGCATTAGCCCCATCTCTCCTCCCCCCCAAGTCTGACCCACATTGACAAAATTAATCTGCACCATGTTTTCATTCTTATCTCTTTGCATGGTTTGATTCCCTGTATGACACCTGCAGGAACCCCCTTACCTTTCATTCAAAATAGATTATTTTCTCATACAATGTATCTTGATTACAGTTCCCTCTCCATCTACTCCTCCCAGTTCCTACCTATCTCCCCTCTCAACTGGATCTACTCCCTTTATTTCTGTTGTTAGAGAAAGAAAAACAGGCTTGTATGAGATAACATCAAAATAAAATTTAATGAGATAAAACAAAAACAATCACCTCAAAGTTGAACAAGACAAACCAACAGAAGGAAAGGAACCCCAAGATGAGACACAAGAATCAGAGACCCACTCATTCACACACATTTGGGAGTCCCATAAAAATACTAAACTGAAAGCTATGAAACACATAGAGAGGACATGTGGTGCAGACTAATACAGGCCCTGTGGTTGCTGCGTCAGTCTCTGTGAGTTCACATGAGCTTTTGAGCAACCTTTTCTAATACTCTCATTTTAAAAATAATGATTAGGAAAAGTAACTACAAAAAGTAGAGGTACAGTGACTACTTCTAGGTATCCCATCCTTTCTTTTTAAGAATGAGAAGGAAACATGAATACAACAAAACACAACTGACTCATTTTTGCTTGCATTTGAGTGCATACAAGCTATTCTTTTATTATTTTCCATTATATAATAAACAAAGTTTCAAAGTTATAAAAAGGAATATTAATTATAAGAGAATGTTGCACTCGTATTTTGCTTGGGGCAATAGTAATATGTCAACCATGTCTAAGCTGACAGGTATGGGATGAATTTAACCAAAACTTTTAGTTGACCAATTAGTTGACATGTCTGTATCTATAAGATAAATTTATAACTTCATAGTCTGATCAGTAATCTTCTTTTCCAAAAATAAGATAATAGAAAGCTGCTTAAAATTTATACAACCTAGGTAAAGGAATTTAGATCGCATAATAAAGCAAACTTGGATGAAAACCCCTGAGCTCAGAGTGTCTTTATTTAGTGTGCTGCTCTTTATAGATCATTTTGGAGACTGCCTCTGACAATATAAGAATGCTGAAGTTACATAATAGCTTATGAATCAACGAGAGCATTAAAACTTGTTTATCACAGCAAACCCAAAAAGGTAGCAACCAATTCCATTCCTAGTGGTAATGACAGCATTTAAAAATAATTTCACATACTCAAGCCAAAATCATGATGATCCAATGCCAACTCTTGATTATCTATACAAATAAAATATGGATAAACAAAATGATATGCAATTCAAAAGTAATTTTAGTTCTATTCTTGGATTTTTTAAAAAAGTGTTTATATATGCTCAATGAAAAAGTTCATTGAATGGACTCTGTTTGCTTACACGGATCTCTTGTTAACTCATCAACATATATGTTGTAGGAAATAAGAAAACCTCTTCAGACAATATATACCACCATTGTTAAGTGATGAGTAGACTTGGCTGTGATGATCACAATAAGTGCATTTACACATTCATATCAAATTCTGTGAATTGATGCATTTTAGGATAGTTATTATTTTATATATTTGCTTATTTTTATTTTTATTGTTTTTTTAATTTTAATTTATTTGCATATGTGTCTGTGCCTATGGGTCTGTATGCACTTACCCCCATGCAAGCGTCATGGCATGCATGTAGAAGTCAGAACAGCTTGCAGTGGTCAGTTCTTTCCTTTCCTTCTACTGTGGGTCTCAGGGATGGAACCCACTGGGCCATTTCATCAGACCATTTTATTTCTGTATTCAGACATAACTTCAATAGTTATTTACTAAAAGACTTATTGTGGTTACATCAATGTAAAACCTTATGTAATGCTCTTTTGTGTGTTATGCCATTGAGATACAAGACAAGGAAGATACAAATGAAGTAATTTGTTCATGTACATGGCTTGGTGAAACTGGGTCCAGAATTCATTTTACTCACTTAAAAATGCTTCAACACTGTTCCATAGTCTCCTTTTTTCTTAATTAAACTTTCATCATTTGCTTTGCTGTAAAAATGTATCACAGAATAAGATCCTGGGTATTAACTTTAATTACAATAAATATATTCACAAAACTAGAGAGTTGGGGGAGTGAAAATATTGCAGACAAATAAATGAGTAAAAGGGAATACAAGGAGAAGGTATTTTCTGTTTGTATTTCTGCCACATATTCTACATTCTCTTTTGATACTCAGTCCTCACATCATTGTCTGGGGACAACTCTCCTTTGTGGCATTTCATGTTATTTTTGTCTAAAGAATATTAAAAGAAACTGCTCTTCAGAAATCTAAGTGTTGATAAAAACACATTGAAAATCATCTTGTCAGAAATACAAAATATTGTGTATCTCTTGAGCAACAGTGGGAATATGATCTTTAGAATACTGAAGTCTTCATTGTGAGGATTATCCTTGTGCACTTGAAAAGCTATATTGTGTATTTGGTTTTCTCTTTACTTAAGCTAAGTGAACGATATTGTTTGGAGTTTAATCACTATTAGAAGTTACTCTACAGAACCAAGGGGGAAAGATCTGTAGAGCATAGACCATAGAAAGCTAAGATTTAAGAAGTATTTGGTTTGTCACAACTAATGGGAAATGTGTGAGTATAGTTTATACAGAATATAAACATGCCCACATTTCCCATGATTCTACCAGGAAAGCGCAGGCCACTTGTTGCATAAAGGTGGAAAGTAAAGCAGAAAAAGTCTTTATAGATCCTGCCATTACAATAGCAACTCTCACATCAACCTCAGACAATCCAAGGAAATGCAAGTGATCAGGACAGCAAACTGGAGCTATTTCCCCCCTAAAACTAAGTGACATTAATTGATGGTTGAAAGTCTCAAATATTTGAAATCAATGGGAAAAATATCCACAAAACAAGAAGCCAAGAACAGAATCGTCAGTGTTACCTGTTGATAAGCTGCAAAGCATCCATTTTATAGAATATTTTGTTAATTTATGTTTGTATATTTGGGCACTTGATGTCATCTGTTTGGAAAAAAAATGCTAAGTAACTCAGTCAGATTGAATCATATGTGGCCATTATATGACTTGAAGTGAATTACCCTGAAACTTTCAAATGGGTTTGCAGTAATGTTTGGGATAGAGTCAATGATGGTTGCCATATCAGAAAGCTAAAGGAAAAGGCATCAAATGATAGACACAGAAAACAAAGCATGTTGGACAAGGGAGAACATCTCCCCATTCACCTCCGTGATCCTAACTATTTTCTAACAAATATCTTGCATCCCCTTTGCTAAATGTATATCACATGGTGAATAAGAGTCAAAGGAACAGAAAGTTTGCTGTGAGAGTGTGTCTCCTAGAAATGTCAGAGAGGCTATACACATGGAATCTTATCAACATAGCTGCGTAAGCACGATCTGAACAATGATGACACCAAAAGGCACAAGAAGGGGGGACACTAAGGACATGAGCTGGCTGTTTGGAACCTGGGGCCTATGCAGGGACACTTTGCTCAGCCTGGGAGGAGGGGACTGGACCTGCCTGAACTGAATCTACCAGGTTGAACTAAAATCCCCAGGGGAGTCCTTACCCTGGAGGAGATGGGAATGGGAGGTGGGCTGGGAGGAAGGGCGTGGGGGGGGCAGGAGGAGTGAGGACAGGGGAATCCGTGGCTGATATGTAAAATTAAATCAAATTATAAAATTAAAAAATTAAAAAATTAAATAAAATAAAAAGAAAGGGGGACAGCGGTATCTCAACCATAGACAAAAATATGGACAACTGTGGAATGCTGAGAGAGGGAAAAATTGTCTTCCCCAGAGAAGAACCCCATAACTGTTGATCCAATACTAATTGTCAGCCCTTAGATCATTTACAAACAGTTAACATTATATAGACTAAGCAGAAGTATTAATGTATTTAGGAATATATCTATTATACACATGTATATGCACATATATGTATCATATACATATTTAGGAATATACATAATAAATAATATATTTAGGAATACGTATATGTATGCATGCATATATGTATAATATGTATTCCAGTCTATTACTATATTATATTTTCATAAATATATTATTATAATATATTCCTAAATACATTAATACTGTTATCTATATTGTATGTATATATGTGATAACTATAGGAAAAGATGCCACCAATTTTAGAGAGCAAGTGGAGAGACTTATGAGAGAGTTTGAAAGGGAGGAGAAGGTAGGGTAAATGATGTAACTATATTATACTTTCAAAAATTATTATAACAACTCTCTATTTTACTATTATTTAATTGAAGGTATTATTTAATAAAAACAGAAATAAAACCTCCATTATTTAGCCTAAGTATAAGAAATTCTTAAATATACAGCAATTCCATTACATACATCCGTACAGAAGATGAAAAATTGAACTACTTTAGAGACTTGCTATTCCTTTGACTTTATGCAGATTACTTTTGCAGAGACCAAATCACTTGCTTTGATTTGCATTCCAGATTATCAGTCTCTAGTTCTGAACCATATGTACACACAATCTGAATGAAGATTACATACATCATTTCCTATGCTAATCACCATTGGAGCAAAAAGCAGACACTAAAAAAAGCCAGCCAAGTTCTTAGTAATTTTTTTTCTCATGGAAAATGCAAACAAGCATGTAAGTCATTTTACTTTCTGCTTTGTAAATAACCACTCAAGTATACTGCTTCCTTCTGAAGAGGAAGTGAAGAACAGGGGTATCATTTATCGCAACAACCTGCATCCAAAATAGCAATTACCTTAGAGATATTTGGGGAAGAAAATGACACGTTTTATGACTCACATGGAAGAGCTGATGTTGCACTTGGCCTTTGAAGTTCATTTGGTCACTTGATGACTCTCCTGTGTTTCTCAAAAGGCATCGTTGGAGAACAATGACATTGGCAATTAGGTGTCATCCCATGAAGTCCCCACTAAAATTTTAGTTCGTGGGAAAATTTGAAACTTATTATCAGGGTCTGCTTCACTGAAGCACTTCAGTAATGATCAAAGTTTTTGTCAGACTATTGCAGTAGATCATTACATACCACCAATAATTTGTTTGCAATTAAATACAACCTTTATAATAATATCATTTCACTGAAGCCAAAATCACAACTGAGAAACAGTGAGTCAGGTTCACGTTGGCATTTATGATCATCTCAGACTATTGTCAATGATGATAATGATTCATAAGCAACACAAGGAAAGAGGAATTCTGAATATAAATATCTATGTCAAAATATTTTGAAAAACTGGCTCTAGACTGTGGCTGTAACTAAGTGGCAGAGTACTTGCCTAGCATGTACAAAGCCCTGGATTCAATCCCCAAAACTGCCAGAGAGAAAAACATAAAAAGAATGACTTCAGGTATACAAATATGTGCACACTAAAATGATGGAATTCTTCCATCTGGCTCCAAAGACACTTTGTGCTTCTAAGTGGCATCCCAGACAGACCAACAAGCCTTGGAATATCAAAATAGGAATCTGATTTTAAGTGTTTTTAAACTAGAGAGGTACTCAAGATCTTTAAGCCAGGAATATTCTTTACAAAAAGTATCCACTCTTATCTCATGGCTCACCACTTGTCTTTTTTCTTTACTTTTACTGCCGAGATAGGTTACTTTCATTCCTTATAATAGCTCCTGCCTCCTAGCAATGCTATCTGCATCTATTCTTGCACGGAGACAGGCTATTTTCCACAGTACATTGTTTCCACTTATCTCTCAAAACCTAAAAATGGCATTCCATATCTGTGAGAATCTGGATTCTGGCTACTTCTGTGAATCATCCTTTTTCACTCTTGCTCAATCTAAATTAGCCATACTATCCCTCTCTATAAACATATACATGAACTCTTCCTCTCCATTTCCCTCTCTTTTTCTCCTTCTCCCTTTCTCTTCCCCCCAGACACAGTTTGTGTGTCCTTGAAAACATTTAAACATCAGTGAAGAGCCCTGAATGACCATTACCGCTGGAGAATATCTCTCTGCAACTACTATCTGTTCAGTCCCCTTCCATGATTTATTTTATTTCCAATATCCTTTATTTTCTCACTAAATATAGCACTGCCTTCCGAATTTACATGATGAACAGATTAAATAACACTCTGCCTGCTTTGTCCAGTGCAGAATCCCCAACACACAGGACCACAGGGGCCCAGGAAGTAGTTGTTCAATGAAGTAATTTATTCATTGAGATTCAAATGAACACTGGTAGTCTAGGATGCAGTGTTAGAAGTGTGTGTGTGTGTGTGTGTGTGTGTGTGTGTGTGTGTGTGTGTTTATACCTATGTGTGTACATTTCTTAAAAAGTTATAAAATTTCACTTGGGGGAAAATGGTACTGCAAAGCAGAAACAAATAGAAATTACAATTAATAAGAATTCTATCATTCAAAAATAAATATTGTTAATATAATAGTGAATATACTTCTGACCTCTTTCTTTCCCTAATAAATTTATATACTTATGTTAAATGTATTCTCGGTTAAGGAAGATGTATTTTAAATCATTACTAATCATGGTCTAGATGAGCAAAATATTGATAATGTTGATTACTTTTTAAAAATTATACAAGCCTGGGTAAGTTGGGTTTGCCATAACTAAAATATTTCTCTGCCTAATTTTTTAAAACAAAATAAAAAATATTGGTATTTGTGTTGGTTGGTTTTGTGTCAATTTAACAAAAGCTAGAGTCATCAGAGAGGAAGGAGCCTCAGTTGAGAAAATGCCTCTGCAGAATTGGGCTGTAGGCAGGCCTGTAGGATAATTTCTTAACTGTTGAAAGATGGAAGAGGGTCCAACCCATTGTGAGTGTTGCCACCCCTGGGCTTTTGGGCCTGGGTGCTGTAAGAAAGCAGGCTAAACAGCCAAAAGGAACAAGCTAGTAAACGGCACTCCTCCTTGGCCTCTGCATCAACTCCTGTCTCCAGGTTCCTTCCATGTTTGAGTTCCTGTCCTGACTTCCTTCAGTGATGAACAATGATGTGGAAGCATTAGCCAAATAAGCCCCCTCCTCCCCAAGTTGCTTATGCCATGGTGTTTCATCACAACACTAATAACCTCAATCAAGACAGAGTTATTTATTGTTTGTATACGCTAACTGTTTTAAATGAAAGGCATTTTCGTAAGAGACTGATATTTCCTATGGGGAAATGTGCTTTAGAGTGTTCAAAAACATATTATCCCAATCCATGTTATCCCAGCCAATGTCCAACCATTTCTACAGTCATGGGGGAGTTTTAAATTTTAAGCAGTATGGGATCAGAAAAATAAAAGAAGAGAAAATGGTGAGAAGAGATGATGAGATGTAATACTTCTATGGAAAAGCATATAAATCTCAAAATGAATTTAAAACAACACCATTATTCACATTTTAAATGGTTATTTACAATATAGCTTTTGCTCATTTTCTTTTCAAAATGATCAGGGGATTTTAAATTATTTATATTTTTACCCCAAAGTCATGCCATATTCTTTTTAATCCTCCTGATGCTGCATGTAGCCAATTTTGTAACTGCTAACACTGTACACATTCACAGCCTTTGGGGAAATGTCTCATTCCTTACAGCTACTCAGCCTCCTCCAGCAGCCTGTGCTGTAGGCTATGGTGCCAGGTGATTTCTTTTGAGATTCAAAAGATGTTCAGAAGCAGCTAAACATGAAAGTATGACAAAAGAAGAAAGAAGAAAGACAGAAAAGAGGACAGAAAACTATTTTAGTCATTAAAAGGTCACCATGAAATTTGTATTTGAAGGATAATAGCATAAATAGCCACAGAACTCCATAGAAAGAGGCCTTTCCACCAATAACCCGGATCTCTGCTGTCTGTCAGTATCCTCTTGTTTTCCTGATTCAGTGGTCCTTGATGCAAAGACAGGGTTGATGACTTCAAAGCAGAGAGAGTCAGTATTTTATAGCATTTGTCTTTTGGAGAATTATTTCATGGAATAAACAAAGAACTGTGTTTTCAAATACAACCAATTAATGTAGAAAGGAATAGAAATGAACAATGAAAATTCTAAGTTATTACATGTTTAATTGAATTTAGAATTTATGAAGCAATAACCAAGTATATGTTATCTTCTCAACTCATAGTTTCTAGTAAAGGTAGAATATGTAAGTAAACTGCTGTTTAAAAAAGAAGGAATAAATAACGAGGTTGTGCATATTCAATGGAATTCTGTAGCGCTTTAAGAATACTGAAATAATATGAAATGATGTCAACAAAATGGATGTAGGACCCTGACTGCTTTTTCCAAATGGAGTAAAAAAAATTCAACAACACATGGACCAATATCCTTCAAGAGAAATAGAGAAACATGATGAGTTTTCTGAACACCAGAAAAGCATGAAACCCATCACGCTGAAGCTAGCTCACTACAATTTCAGCGGGAAAATCCTCCATCTGGCTACTTTTATCTGGAGATGAAGGGATCTGGAACAATCGTCCAATTCTTGCCTTTGGGGAAGGGTTCCCTAATGGGATTAGTTTTCTTGTCGCCCGATGCATATTACTGAAAGAATATGTTACTGAAAGAACAGACAGTCCTCTGGATGCCTAGGACCACTAAGGATGAAAGAGAGAGGGGGCGTTTGAGGCAACTCCAGAGCTGTGTGTTACCACAGACAGAAGCTGGAAGGAGAAAGTGATTGGGATCGTCTCCAATAAATTAATAAAATTGAAATCCTTCAAGTGAGCAATTACCTGTACAAGTCCAAACAAGCACACCCAAAGAAAAAGTCTGTTCCCTACAGTCTCTGCCCCATGAATAAGTTAGGTCTTTCTCCAACCAAATCAAGCCTGTAAAGTGAGGGGGCTTCAAATGTACAGATTCCTACACAGGACAGAGAAGAAGGAAATGCATAGCAATCAAAGTGATAAAATCACTTAATTCAAAAAAAAAAATTAAGGTGTATGAGCTAACTGACAAGACGTTCAAAATAGCCACCATCAACAAACTCAGAAAGATGATGAGTAAAAGTGTCCACCAATGAGTCAAAAATGTAGGAACCCAGACCTGTAGCATGAATCTTAGAGAGTCTTATTAATAAAATCAAACCCGGGACCAGTCATTGGGGTGAAATGCTGGATGGTCAGAGAGACAGAACAAGCCACAGCTAACCTCACCTGGCCAACTTCTCGGCTGATCCTGTTTCCTCAGACTGGAAACCTCTGAGTCCTCATCCAGAATGGATCTCAGCTGAACTGTGCTGCTCCAAAGCCTGAAAGCTTAACCAGCCAAATGCCTAACGAGCCAAATGCTTCTAGTTTCTGGTCCTCACGCCTTATATACCTTTCTGCTTTCTACCACCACTCCCTGGGATTAAAGGCTTGCTTTCTGGGATTAAAGGAGTGAGTCACCACACCTGGCTGTTTCCAATGTGGCCTTGAACTCACAGAGATCCCAGATGGATCTCTGCCTCTGGAATGCTAGGATTAAAGGTGTGAGTACCACCATTTTCTAGCCTCTGTAACTAGTGGCTGTCTGTTCTCTGACCCCAGATAAATTTATTAGGGTGCACAATATTTTGGGGAATACAATACCACCACACAGACCTGGCTATGAAGAGGGATTGCCTCCTGCCCCAGTACAGGGTAAAACCACTTAAACTCCATACATAAGCATGTATGTTAGGCAGATTCTACAGTAGTAGGTTTCTGTGTGCCTTTTTAAAATACTGTTAACGTTAGTTACCCATCTCCATACTCCCTCCACTGCAACGCTTTACTATGTTTGTATCTATGTTCATCAGAGACATTGGTCTATAGCTCTCTCTCATTGTTGGTTATTTTTCTGATTCTTGTATCAGGATAATACTGCTTCATGAAAAGAATTTGGAAGTGATCTTTTCTTTTTTTATTTTACAGAATAATTTGAAGGATATTGGTGTTATTTCTTCTTAGAAAGTCTGGTTGATTTTTATGCTGACTCCATCTGGTCCAGGGCATTTTAACTTAATACTCTCTCACTTAATTATCTCTCATTTTAATAATTTAGGTCTACATTTTCTTGACTAATTTTGGTAAAGGTTTGTCAATTTTGTTAAATTTTAAAAGAACCAACTCTTCATTGCACTGAATCTTTATATAACTTTTGTAATTTTTCCATTCCTATTTCATTGATTTCAGCCTGATTTTGATTATCTTTTCCCATCTGTTTTTTTGGAGATGTTCTTCTTTTTCTCACACTTTTGGTACATCATTGGGTTATTAATTTGAGATATCTCAAGTATTTTGATTTGGCTATTTAGTACTATAAAATCTCTCCTTTGGAGCACTTTCATTGTCTTCCATAGATTTTGTTTTCATTTTTATTCAATTCCAGAATATTTTTCGTTTACTTTTTGATTTCTTCCTTGACTCAAATACTCTCCATGTGTTTGGGTATTTTCTGTAGCTTCCGTTGTGATTAATATGTAGTGTTATTTCTCTGTGGTTAGATAAAATGCATTTGTTATTTCAGTTTTGAAGAAAGTTACGTGGGCTGCTGAGAATTCCATATTCTTTAGTGCTTGGGTATAATGTTCTGTATTTGTCTGCTAGTTAATTTGATTGTAATGTCATTTAGCTCCAATATTTCTTTGTATAGTTTTTGTGCATATGGGCTATTTATTGAAGTTTCAATACTGTCACTGTATTGGAGTTAGTCTGTTGTTTTAGATTTAGTAGTATTTATTTTATTAAATTGTATGAGCCTATATTCCATATGTGTATGTTTAGAATTGTAATATGTTCTTGATGGATTGTTCTTTTTTTTTAAGGGATTTATAACTACTAAACCAGCTCTACAAATGATACTAGAGGAGATAGTGCGACTGTGAAACAATTCCAGAATTGGTAACCATAAAAGATCTAAGAAAACTCATAAAACAACAAAATAACAGGAATTAATATATACATTTTAATCTTAACTCCTAATATTGATTGGCATTACCCAAAAAAAAGAGACAGACTAGCAGCTTAGATTAAAAATAACAGTATCTACCTTTTTGCTGCCTCTAAGAAACATACCTCACCATCTGCCATAGATATCACCTTAGAGTAAAGGACAGAAAATGATATTCCCAGCAAATGGAATAAGAGGGGCTAGCTATTCTAACACCTGAAAAAATAGACTTCAATACAAAACTAGCCAGAAGAAAAAATGAGAGGATTTTTGTGCTCATTAAAAGAACAATCCAGATGATATCGGGTACGTTCAGGGTGGTATGGCCGTAGACTTTTCCTAAATCCCTAAAATATATGTTTATCATGAACAATTTTTATTTCTTTAGTTGTAGCAGATAGTTTAGCTGGCTATAAATGTCTGGGTTGACAACTGTTGTCTTTCAGAACTTGCAACACATCTTTCAAGGGCCATTTAGCTTTAAAAGTTTATGTAAAATTGTTAGCTGCTATTTGGATGAGCCTGCCTTTATAAGTGGCTTGATCTTTTTCTCTTGCTTCTTCCAAGGCCCTTTCCTTATCCTATGTGTTTATTGTTTTGACTATAGTATGTTATGGGAAGTTTCTTTTCTGATCCTATCTATTTGGAGTTCTGTGGCTCATGTGTGTGTGTGTGTGTGTGTGTGTGTGTGTGTGTGTGTGTGTGTGTATGTGATCTCTTCCTTTTGATTTGGACATTTTTCTTCTCAAATATTATTGAATATATTCTCTCTGCCTTTACTCTGGTATTCTCTTCCTTGCTCTATTATCCTAATCCAAAGATAAATTCTCTCTGTAGTGTTCCAGAATTCTCCCACATTCTGCTCATTTTTCAAGCTGCGTCTCTGTCTTTCCTGAGTGATATAAGTCCTATGCCTGGTCTTCCAAGCCTAAGTTTTTGTTTTCTATGTGATTCATTCTATTGGTGAGACTTTCCAAAATGGTTTTATTTGGTTTGCTGAGTTTTATTTTTCTTTGTCCCAGCAATATTTCAGTTTGGCTGTTCTTCATCAGTTTTCTTTCTTGAATTATATTTTTATATTTTTTCCAACTGTTTTTTTTCATTTTTTCACAATGTCATTCATCTCTAGTTTTTGTGTATTAGAGTGTATTCATGTTTTGTGTTGTTTGAGCATACTTACAATCACTATTTTTAAAATTTTAAATTTCTTTGGAAATTCTTACAGATCCTTTGCATTAGTGGCCGTTATTACTGGGTTAGTAATTGCTGGAGAAGACATGCTCTCTTAGATTTCTTGGTTTCTACAAGATGATTAGTGCATCTGAAGAAGATTGTTGGTTGAGTTCTCTTTCTTTCCTCTCTTGTTAAAATCAACTTCATCTTTCAGTGGAGACATTAACCATGTTCAAAGGGGACCAAAGCAGAGTAGGACCAATTTGCATATTTTCCTCTCTGGGCTAATTCAGTAAGTTCTGGAGTCGAGTCGACCCACCCAATCGAGTGAAGTCAAGTTTTCTCACTTGTGCTGGGAGGTTTCTGGGCAGTGCATGATCAGGGAAGACCAAGTCTGCTATTTGCTGCAAGAGTCCCTGTGAGCTGGGCTTCTGTTACAGAATTCCTGGCAGCTGTAGAAGGCACTATTATAAGAGCCTGGCTGTAGTCAGTGTACAGGAGCATGGCTCCCAGGATAAATAGGCAGTCCTCAGCAAGGAAGCAGAGTACAAGAGACCTCTTAGCTCAGCTTCTGTTGTAGGAGGTTTCCTTGTATAACTGTATCACTGTATACTTATTGTACTACATTATACATGCTCACCTAGTTCTGTTACTATTTACTTTATACATTTAAGTGATTCAATGTTTGATACTCATAATGGTTAAATTTCCTTGATGAACTGACCTATTAACAGTATGTAGTAATGTTCCAAGAGTATTAATGCAAAGAAATTCACACATTATAATTAACTTGGCAAAAGTAAAAATGCCAAAGGATGTTAAAGCATAAAATAAATGAAAGCCCATGGAAAAAAATGAATGTAAGGATATTAGATTTCTCAATAGAACTGTTGCCAGTCAACAAAAGTTATTTAATGAAACTGCCAGAGAAGAATATTATTTTCAGCAACCTTATTCTTCAAAAACTAAAGAGAAAAAATTTCATAGATAAACAAAACCTTGAAGAGCTTAATACCACCACCTTATGATAAATGCTAAGAACCGTCCGTCAAGTTATATACAGAAGCAAATAAACAGATGAAGATATACAATTCATTAGTAAACATAAGTGGATAGGTAAATACTGACTGTCATAATAGTTTAATTACGATAAATGACTTCCAATTTTTAAAATAAAAGTTAAAAGGCAAGAGTACCAACATAACTATAATTATAAAATATCAATAAGTGCACAATTTATACAAAGATGTAAAGTCTTTGGGCTTAAGAGGTGGCTCAGAGGTTGAGGAAGCCTACTTTTCTTGCAAAGAATCTAAGTTCAATTCACAGAACCTATGTCAAGTGGTTCAAAGTCCAGCTCCATGTTGACTCAACACCAAAAGCACTTGCACTATTTAATGAATAAAGCTTGCCTGGAGATCAGAAGAAAAACCAAGCCATTATAAATAAACACAAAAGTCATGCAATGTTAACATACACCTTTAATCCTATCACTTGGGAGGCAGGGGTCTGTCTGGATCTATGTGAGTTCAAGGACACACTGGAAACAGAGCCAGGTGTGGTGGCACACACCTCAAATTCCAACACTAGTTAACTATGGAGATCTGGAGGTCTGTACAGACAGACAGGAAGTGACAGAGCTGGGCAGGAAGAGGAAGTGATATAGCTAGACAGAGAGAGCAAATCATTATTTAATAAGATCATTTAGAAATTCATCTACACACATTAAAAAACAACAAAATGAAATCTTTAAAAAAATTAATGTAGAGTCTTTTGTCACTTAATCTCAGGTAAGTTTCTGATAAATATGGCATTTGTCAATTCATTGTTACAGAAGCATCATACAATGCATTTGTACAAATCTTTCTGGCATAAGTCAATCAGTTGATGTAGCCTTAATGCAATGAAGAGAAGCAGCAAACGAGATGCACAGACTGCTATTGGTATAACATGACATAGTGATTTAAAGTAACTTTTTTCAAATAACTATAAAATACTCTCTAATAATAATACTGAAAGTATAGTAAAGTGTAACCTTTATAATTATCAAATTACAAACATAACTGTACGGCCATATTGTTATAGTGCTGGTAGCCTTGTAGCAAGACTTTCGCCAACTCATCACAAAATTAAGACATTGTGCTGGGATAACCACAGTTACTGTGGCATCATTTGGCAATAAAAACCTTTCATCTTCACCATAACCTTATGTATGTGTGTTCATCCTTAGCTAAATGTCATCACGCAGCACCCAACTGTAGTTGTTTCCTGACAAATGAAGCATGTGGTAGAGAGGAACTAAGAGATTAGTTTTTCTCAGTATTGCTAAAGTTATTAAAAACACATTGCTATAGCCATGTTTGACAAAAGCCTTAACAACCATAAATATAGATGGAAGGTACTCAAATCAAAAGAGAAAGAAGTGAAATCATATCAGGTCATAGGAAAAACATTAAGAAAAAGACAGCAAAACTGGAGGTAAAGAAAACAAAAACTTATAAGACGAAAAGATGAACATTAAAAAAAAAATGGCAATGACTCCTTTCCAAAAAGTAAGTTTTTTATTTTTGTTTTTGTTTTTTTGTGGTTTTTTTGTGTTTCTTGTTTATGTTTTTTTTTTCTTTTTGTTTGTTTCAAGACAGAGTTTCTCTGTGTAATAGCCCTGGCTGTCCTGGAACTCACTTTGTAGCCTCAAACTCACAGAGATCTGCCTGCCTCTGCCTCTCAAGTGCTGGAATTAAGGGCATGATTTAAATGTAAATAGATCCAACTGCTGAGTAAACTCTAGCTAAGTGAACTAGACAGAAGGGGATGCAGCTCTCTGCTATATACAAACTAGAAGTATAAACAATTACATTTC
>CABHPR010145189.1:0-27486 GCA_902168415.1 Peromyscus melanophrys
AACTCACTATGTAGCTGATGATGACCTTGAATTCCTGGTCCTCCTGCTTCAGTCTCCCAGGTGCTGGGACTTGAGGCATGCACCACCACACCTGGCCCAGTCATTTAAAGTGAGAAAACAGCTCCAGCAGGTTGCTTCTCTAACAACAAATTCTTTAGCCAACAGGGTTAAGTCTTGCATTAACTAAAATCTGCATGTCCTCGGTCCTTGCTAGGTGCCTCCCAAGAAGAGGAGCTGTGGCAGCATTGGCAGGAATCTTGGTGGAAACACCGACAGATTCCCCACCCAGACCTGTACTGCGGAGCTCAGAATCAGCAAAGTCCAGGAGATTCCACGCACAATTAAACTGAGACTCCTGTTCCAGTGCGGTGTCTTACAGAATGTAGGATGGAGCTCTGATCGTCTAGTCATGCTTCTCAGGGAGCCATCTGCTCCCCTGCTGAACAGATGAGGACATTGTGTCCAGTTAGCAGACAAAGTGGTTAACCCTGATACACACACACACACACACACACACACACACACACACACACACACACGAGAGAGAGAGAGAGAGAGAGAGAGAGAGAGAGAGAGAGAGAAGTGATATGTTTGTACGTTGTTTGTGTGTGTGCGTGTAATGGATCCTAGATACTTCCAAGTGTCATGCCTCAGGCATTATCCACCTTGTTTTTTTCTTTGAGGGGGTGTTATGAATTATTGTACAGGGCGGCAGAGGAGGGGGACAAGAGTATCCTGCATGTGCAGGGAAACATACTGGGCAGATGCATGCCCTGCGGGCATGGCTGCAGCCAGTAATTCACAACCTAGATGCTGCATCCACATGGAGAGTTTATTATAATAGAGAGATGAAGAGAAAGATAGGAGAGAGAGAGAGAAAGAGAGAAAGAGAGAGAGAGAGAGAGAGAGAGAGGGAGAGAGAGAGGGAGAGAGAGCACCTCGAGGGAGGAAAAGCAGAAGAGAGAGGAAGGGGAGGAGTTTTTCCTTAGAATGAGGCTTTTACATCAGGACCATCAGGACGTGGGGTAGCGCCAAAAGGTGGGGTTTCAAGGGGCCGATCAGAATATTAACGGGGGTAGGGGGAATTATTTATTTATTTAGTTGTTTGTTTGTTTGTTTGTTTGTTTTTTAGAGACAGGGTTTCTCTGTGTAGTTTTGGTGCCTGCCCTGGATCTCGCTCTGTAGACCAGGCTGGCCTCGAACTCACAGAGATCCGCCTGGCTCTGCCTCCCCAGTGCTGGGATTAAAGGTGTGCACCACCACCGCCCGGCTAATCTTTTATTTTTAACTGAGAAAAAAATTTTCATACAAAATATTCTGGTCACTTTCTCCTCCCAGATCCTCTCCATCTTTTCTTTCTCTCTCTCTTTAGAAAACAAACAGTAAAATGAATAGAAAAATCTCGTAATAATAAAAAAAAAGAAAAAAGAAAAGAAGGCAGGCAGTGGTGGTGCACACCCTTAATCCCAGCACTCAGGAGGCAGAGTCAGGCGGATCTCTGTGAGTTCGAGGCCAGCCTGGTCTACAGAACGAGATCCAGGACAGGCACCAAAACTACACAGAGAAACCCTGTCTTGAAAAACCAAAAAAAAAAAAAGAAAAGAAAAGAAAAGAAACAGGCAAGCACACACACACAAAACCACAAGAAACACAAATACACACACACAAAATCAGAAAACATAATATACAAGGAAAAGATCAGTAAGACAAAAAAAAAAAATGCCCCCAAAAGCAATGTGAGACAAAAAGTCCACAACAGTACCACCGAGTTCATTTTGTATTGGTCGTCTACTGCTAGGACATGGGACCTACCCTTAAATGTGTCATTATACCCAGTGAGACTCCACTGGAGAAAGCTTAGTTTTCCTTTGCAAGCAGATGTCAATTGCAGACAGCTTCTTGGTTGGGGGTCGGAGCTCGTGTCTACTACATCCCCCTTTCTTAGCACTGGGACCCCATCTGACTTGACCCTGTCCAAGTCCTGTGCATGCTACCACAGTCTCTGTGAATTTATATTCCACCTTTTTTTTGAGACAGGTTTTTCACTGGCCTGGAACTCCCCAAGTAGACTACACTGATTAGTTAGCCCCAGAAATCTTCCTGGCTCTCACTCCACAACTCTGGGATTGCAAGTGCATACTACCACCATGCCCAACTAGGTTTTGTTTATGTGTCTGTTTTTTGAAACAGGGTTTCTGGCTGTCCTAGAACTTATTCTGTAGACCACGGTGCCCTCAAACTAACAGAGATCTGCCTGTCTCTGCCTCCGAAGTGCTGGGTTAAAAGGTGTGCGTGCGCCACGCCGCCGCCGCCATTGCCGCCACCACCACCACTGCCGCCGCCGCCGCCACCACCACCACCACCATCAGGCTTGTCCAACTATTTTTAAATGTGAGTTCTGCAGAGTGAACTCAGGTCTTTGTGCTAGAGTAAGCAAGCACTTTACCAACTGAGGCATCTCCCCAGCCCTGCACCCACCCCCACCCCGCCCGTGCGCTTTTTTATGGTGCTATGGATTAAGCCAGGGCTTGTGGGTCCTAGACAGTGCTATACCACTGAGCGCCTTCTGCCTTCCAGCCGGGCAGCAGGAACACAGGGTCCAGCCTACTAACAGTGGTGACCTCTTTCACCTGCTGTGCCCCCGGAACTTCCCTTCTCTTATCTCCTGGCTGGCTGGCTGACCAGCAGGCTCCCTTTGCAGGCTCCCTTGGGTGCTGACATTCCTCAGGCCTAGGCATGCCTTCTCTGTAATCTTGTGATCTGTCAGCCATAGCGGCCAAAGATTCTAATTGCTTTGACTCAGGTTCACTCAACTGTCACATGGTCTGGCAGCCCCAGCTCAGGTCTAGATTCCCTCCCCCCCCCCCGTTTGGGGCCCCCTGGGGAAGCCCCCCTAACCCCCCCCCCCCCCATACAATCAGAAACAAATACAATTGCAGTCTGTCACTGCAAACTCCCACCTCCCAGGAGGGAGCCAGGCAAAGCCAGCTTTCAACGGACTTCTGGAATGAATTAGGCTTGGTATGAATGTTCATAGGGAACACCCAGCCATGGAGATGGGGTGCCAAGGGTACTAGTGTGACACTTCCCTCTCCGTGTACCCACTACCCCCCACCCCGTGAAAGGGCTGGCTGTCTCCCTATAGCAATTGGCAGAAATTACAAGTAAATGGTGCAGAACAAGCCACTCAGACATAGCTGAGCAGGAGGTGTCCTGACCCCTCAGTCCCGCAAGGCAGGTATCTGATGAGCACACATGCTTCTGAGGTGTCCTTCTTGCCACAAGGAGCACACCCTTCTTGTGCTGATGCAGGATCACCAGTGGCTCCTAGAAGCCATGAGTTGCTGTGGAGTTCCTTCACCCCAAGGCTACTAATTCGTCCATGGCTGAATCAGACCCACAGATTTAAGAATCAAGTCAAGAGACTGGCTCCAGAGGCTATGTGTACCACAGAAACGTGGTGGTTCTGAGTACCAGAGACAGAAGCATTCAGCTCACCCACCCAACACCTCAACTGAGCCTTACAGACAGAAGGATAGTGCCCACTGTGGGGTGAGGGCCACGGCTCTAGGCAAAGACAGTATGCCCAAAGCAGGCATCAGGGAGAGACCACGTCTGGGAGCTACACTGGATGAAAGGGTGCCAGGCATAGCCCTGGCTTTAAGGAGCTTGGTCTTGGTAATGACATGAAAAGTTTAATCACACCAAGTGGGCAGGGAGGGGATGCTGATAGGTACCAGGGTGACATTGGTTATGAGAGATTGCTTCCAATATTCTATAGCACATCAAGATAACTGTAATCCACAATTAAACATTCTAAAATAGTAGAGAGGGTTTAGAATGTCCCCAACATGAAGAAATTATACATGTCTAAGGTAACAAGTATGCCAGTGACCCTCATGCAGTCATCACACACTGTATGCACATACTGAAATGTTTTACCACACCCCACAAACATGCATGAGTACTGTACGCCGATTTACAACTAGATGTAAGGAACCGGAGAGATGGCTTAGTGGGAACAGCACTCGCCTTGCAAGCACAAAGACCTCAGTTCAGATCCCCAGCACCATGTAAACTGGATACAATAACGTGTGTCTGTGACCCCAGCACTCCCACAGCAAGGTGGACCACAGGGAAATCCCCAGAAGCTGGAGGACTCACATGCTCAGTGCGGAGTGTGGAAAGCAAGAGCCCCTGCCTGTCCCACAAGGTGTGAGGAAAGGACCAACAACTGGGGTGGTTCTCTGACCTCCACCTGTGTGCATACCTGCACCTCCAAACACACACATCCATCATATGTACACAAAGGATTTAAAATGTATCTGTGTCTTTATGTTCAGGGGTGGGGATTAGTGATAGAGCATTTGCTCAGTGAACATAAGGCCTTGGGTTCCATCCCAAGGGCTTCAAAAAATTAAATACAAAAATCAACCACCAAAAAAGGAAAAAAAAAGAAGAAGAAGAAGAACCAAAGCCCTAGACAGCCCAATCCAGTCCTGCCAAATGGAGGATGTCTTAAATGCTAGCAGCACATAGGAAATGAAGTGTGCTTTCAGCCTCGAAGTTTACAAGGGCCTCTTCTGAGCAGGACAGACTGGGATAGACCTTGAAGGATAAAGCAGCTCAACCTTCCCTAACTAACCGTAGGGATTCAGACATTCACATTCCAGAGTGCTCTGGGTTGGTTGTTTGTTTTGGGAGGGAGTTACTTCATTTTCGTTTGCTTGTTATGAGACAGAGTCTCATCTAGCCCAGGCTGGCTCTGAATTCATCATCCTCACCTCCAGAGAGCTGGGAGTATAGGTGTGAACCACCTCATGCAGCTGTGAACTCAGTAACCACCTGTGATACACACCAACGTGTATATGATAGGATGTGGATAAGAGTCCAAGTTTGAGGCCGAGGAGAACAGTAAAGCTGAGTGATGGGCTTGGATCACAGAAGCAATGATGGGCACAGACGCTCCTCCCTGCTCCCCTATCCGGAGGCTATTCCTGATTCCTCTTCCACAGATACCTTGAAGCCCAGAGTCATTCTATCCACCTCCTCCGCCCCCCACCCCCCCCCTATGTGCCAACTCAGGAGGTGCAAGGTGCTCTCAGCTTCTAGAAGGAAACAGACTTAGTTACTGCTTATATTCCACTATATCATTGCCTCCCAGAGGGCAGACCCCAGGCATCCTCTCCAGCAATCCAACACTCAGGACTGGCTCATAAATAGGAGGGTGCTCATATTTAAGTCATGATGAAGGGAAACCAAGGAGTGAGACGTCAAATTGCTAGGGCAGGAGAGACAGGGTTGGCACTTAGAAGCAGATCATCCAAAGTCTCCACTCTGTGCCACCTCGCCACTCAAAAACACCAACTACCATGAGGCAAAAGTCACACATACTCCAACACATACTTAGGCCTCACAAATGTACATTTACCATACATTCTACATGTATATATACCCAACACACATACACACTCCACATATTTACTCCCCCACATTCTATACACATACCTACCTAGTCACATACCTCTCACCTCATATGTACCAGACCCCCTTGACATATACATTCATAAATATACATTCCACATATACACCTACCCCCCCACACCACATAAATCAGCCTCCCTCCACAAATATACCTCCCCACAGATACACCACATATATACTCTCCCATTCCACATCTACCAGATATTACACATTCCATATATACACCTACCCACATATACATACCACATATCTATCAGCTCCCTTCACATGTACACTCCACACACACATACATACACACACCCCATATACACCAGCTCCCCCAGCACTCACACCCACACATCCCTTTTCCGTTGTACAGCCAATCCTAGTGGACGTAGAGCTTCTGCCATTGGTGTGTAAAGATGCTAGAGACAGAACAGGAACGAAGTCCAGCATGGCCAAGTCCCAGCTTTGCAAAGAAGAAGGAGAATCCACCTTTTAGCTCCAGCTCCGGCTGTGACTAGCATGCTGGGCTTTAACATGGAGCCGCCATACCCCCACATCTTGACAGTGCTCTGGAGAAAGGGAACATGGGGCATGTTTATTAGGGGTGGAGAGCAGGAGGCAGAAGCTAAACAGAGCTCTCTCCAGATACTTCTGCCATGGAATAGTGGGTCCCTGTGTGCTCTCAGTTCTCAAAGAGCCCTCGGCTGTTTAGTTTCTAATAAGAAAAATATGCACCCTGTCACATAGACTCACTCCCCACTCTTTACGGACAGGTTTCACAAGACTAAGTTTTACAGTGGACACATGCAAAATGTTGTCTGGGTGCACTGCAGGAGCCTTCCATGTGAGACCCCCTGACCTTGGGGGAACAGCAGGGAAGAGTAACTGCAGCCTCCAAGCCTATTCCCCCTGCAGGGCTCCTCCTGGTTCCCCACACCCACTCAGGGCAGCCCATCTCCCCTGAATCAGGGCTGCATACTTATAAACCCTCCTCCAATTTAGAGGGTGCTAGTTCTTTATCTCCTGGGATTGGAATTCACTGACATAAATAGATGTCACCATGTCTATTTTACTAAAAAGGGTCTTCAGATGATACGTGACTACCGAAGGAGTAACCAGTGTTGGGGAGAGAGCTATACAAGCCTGAGGACCCAAGTTCCAGCCCCAGCACCCAGATAAAAACTGAACATGGTAGCATGGGCTCGTAATCGAGCCGGTGAGGCAGAGACAGAAGGATTCCTGAGGCTCACAATCCATCTAGCCTAGCTTACTTAATAGGCAAGTTGCAGGTCTCAATGAGACCCTGTCTCAAAAACCAAGGTGGATGATCATTCTGAGGAACACCACCAAAGACTGACTTGGGCCTCTACACACAGACATAAGTATACTCACACTGCACACATGGACACACATGCACACACACAGAGAAGGAACACAATTTCTTTGTCTATCTCTGTGAATTTCACATATTCTCTATGACTAGGAAGAAAGAAATTGGAGCTGTTTCCTCTGCATGTGCTTTTCCCTGTGTCCCCAAAGTTCATCAGGTTACTGGAGTGGTTCCCAAATAAATGGTTGGCAGAGAATCATTTAAAGTACTCACTGCAAGTGGCAATTGTTCTAAGAGGGTCTTCTTCTGAGTGGAGCTGCTAGTCGTTTTTAAAGACTCCCTTTGTCTGGTTCTCTACAGACTGACCAGCTGCTCTTAGGAGCTCCATTTCTTCTCAACCCTCTGTCAGCAGCTGTTCCACACATTAGGGAGGGACTGGCTTCTCAGAAGTATAACGCCATAATTTCATCATCTCCCTGCCTCACTGTGTAGGTGATGGTGCAAAAACTGATTTACTCCCCACACTCTTGCGGGACTGTGAGCTGAGCAAGTCTGAGACAAGGGCCCGTTTCACTCACCAGTCTCAAAGTCATCAACACTTCATAAAGGGTGACCATTATGTGACAGAATATGGCCTGAGGATCCCGGCTACTAACCTTAGCCTGCCACGTCTCCTAATCCTGTGGGAGCAGAGGGTGCTGGGAAGTCCACCTGACATTTAATGATTTGGAGAAAGCACCAAGAGACACACAAATACCAAGCAAGTGCTCTCTCCTAGAAGGTAAATTTAGAGGTGTTTTATTCAATAAAAGCTTCATGCCAGTAATCCCAGCACTCAGGAGGCTGAGGCAGGTGGACTGCCAGGAGTTCAAGGCCAGTTATATAATGAGTTCCAGAAAGCAAAGTATAGAATGAGACCTTGTCTCAAAAAAAAAAAAAAAAAGTTCAGTCCAGCTGGTGAAAGAGGAGCAGAGACCATGTAAGAAAACACAAGGACAGTTTTTAAGCCAGTTTAGCAAGACAGAGCATGAGAAAGCCGTCGGCTTACACTTACACATGTTCTAGGTCAACAGAAGGCAAAAGCCAAATCTGAGGTGCCAAGAAAAGAAAGCTGTTCTTTTTCCAGAAAGAGGCCTAAGTACCGTGTGCTCATTAGAGGCAGGCAGGGCTTCACTTGTACTTTCCTAGCATACCCAGGCTGCGCCTAACCTGAGCTGCCCAAGCACCAGGAGATTTCCTAACCACCCTTTCAAACACCATCCCAGAGCTTCATGTGGGCGTCACCAGGAGACACTGCACCAGGCATTGTGATTAAATTATTTTACTAAGTAGGGGATGGGGGTGTTGCATTTTGAGCACCACAGCAAGATTACCATTTCTAAACAGTTAGTAGACCAAGAGACATGGACAATGTGCTGGGGGGGGGGGGGTGGTGTCTGCGACTGTCCACGAAGTCACAAGCTGTCAGGCTGAATGGACTGGGGTCCCACAGTGTTTGTGCCACAAGTCGATGGCCTTGCTCACAATAGCATCTGAGCTGTCCTGAGGAATCTGTGAAAAACAAGGAAATCTAAGTGAAATTTCTGTGTGTGTTCCTCAGGATCATCTCTCATTCTGTGACAGACCTGTTTCCATGGAGCTTTCTCTGGTTTTGGAAGGCGATAGCAGATTAGGAATGATTCAGTGCTCCTGGGGACATACTGAGTAGCTCTGGTACCAGGCAATCTTTCACTGTCCACTCACCACTTGGCCCTGGATGAGGACTCAGCTGCCTAAGGTCTGGCACTGATCTCTAAACAGGGGGACAACAGCCCAAATTCACAGAGCTGTTCTCAGGATGACAGAAGATAGCTCTTGTTTGGCACATGTCTAGCACTGTTGGCCACTAATTAGTATAATAGTGATGATTTATTTAATGAACACATACACATTCACTTATCTCTTATTATTTACCAGGCCACATTTCCCATGTTAAAGCTGGTTAATTAGAGGGGGTGGGGGGATTCTGAGTCTGTTCCATAAGTACTCTCTGCAGGCTCAATCTCTTTACTATTTACCCAGGAGAGAATGTTCTAAGAGGGAGGAGGAGCTGGTTCACTAAGGCCTTTTTCAGCATGCACTAATAATACTTAGGCGCATTACCCATTAACCAACCCAGCTGGGAATTCACCAGCGGCAGGAAAAGGCCTAGAGAACCCCCAACAGTGCTCATTCACACTGCTTCCTGTTCCTGCTGTGCTCTCTAAGGAGGAGACTCTACCCCACCACACTCACACACCAGGAGTGTAAGAGGCCTGCTGTGCACACCAACACTCCCCCTCCCTCCCCCCCTCCTCCCCACTTCCCCCCACCCCCACTCCCCGCCAAAGAGAAGAGGGCGGACAGCAATGCCGTTAAGGAAAAATAACTTTTTTTTTGCTAGAAGTGGCATGCTTGACTGTAATCCCAGCATCCAGGAAGCAGGAGCAGGAAGATTACCAAGAACTGGAGGCAGCTTGGGGTACATAGAGAGTTCCAGGCCAGCATGAGTTACAGCATAAATCACAATCTCAAATCAACAACAACAAAATGCTTTTGTAGAGTAAAAACATGCTATTAATATAACACAATAGGAAAATCTGGCTTGCCAGGCTGCCTCCATTTCCAGATTCCAAATCCCAGGAGACAAAGCACTCACGTTTTCCAGGAACTTGGTTATCTTCTCCGCACTGTTCAATGCCATGACTTTTATTTTAAAGGTTAGTGATATTTCTACTGCTACAAAAACTAGGATCTTACAGGATCCACTTACAACTTTATCCCAGACCCTACAAAACAGAGAGTTCACCAAATTACAAGAGTGCAAGATTGGTGTTACCAGATATCTCAGGTTATAAATAAAATCAAACTCCACTCATTTTAAGTCCATGTTTCAGAGAACAACTGTGAAATACTCAGTTTCAACAACATGATAGATTCTAGATAGGATAGCTTTATGTGGGAAAAATGAAGTTCCCTTAAAGTTACTGCTGTGTTTGAGTGTTCCAAACGCCTGCTGAGAAGCTGATAGTGAAGGCCAAGAAAGTCCTAACCAGGGTGTGTCTCCTGCTACAGTCATGTAATGCCAGCATGGTTAGTACACACCTCAGGACAACAAAATGTCAGGTGAAGTCATCTCATTGCCAGTGAGCCTGGAATAGGTTCCCTGAACTTATCCAAAGGCTCTTTATGAGTGTGTATGTAACATGCCTGTGTTTAGGTACACATGCACATATGTGTAAACACTTGATGAGACTGGGTTTGATGTAGGGTAGCTCCCTCTATTGTGTTCCACTGCTGTGAAACAATCCTTTCCTACACTATGAATATGTATTATTCTCATTGGTTAATAAAAAGCTGACAGGCTGGTAGTTGGGCAGAAGTTAGGAAGGAAAGCCAAACTGAGAATGCTGGGAAGAAGGAGGGCGGAGTCAGAAGATACCAGCCAGTCACCCAGGGAGCAAGACATGCTAGAGGATAGGTAGAGCCACAAGCCACATAGCAATACATAGACTAATAGAAATGGGTTAATTTAAATGTAAGAGTTATCTAGTAACAAGCCTAAGCTATCAGCTGAGCATTTATAATTTATATTCGGCCTCTGAGTCAGTTAACTGAGAACTGGCGGGCAGGACAGGAAAACTCCAATTACATATGGTGTCCCACGTTGGGTGCCAAAAGAAGCTTTAATTTAATTAATCTTTATCAATAAAAATCGGGAATCAAATATTGGGGTAAGAACCTGAAAGATCAGAGAACTGGGAGCAGCCACCAGTTGCTTCCTACCTCTTCCATTCCTCCATTCAGAAAGGCCAAGATCCTCTCTCAGCCCTGCCTTACTATTTCCTGTATGTTATCTGTCCTCAGTCCTCCAAACCTCTATGGTCAGTAGCTAGCTCCACCCTCTGACTCCAGACAAGCGTTATTTGTCAGAACACAATCAGAATATCACACGACATTCCACTTTATTTTTTGAGATAGTCTCTCACTGAACTTCCTGCTCACCAATTGGCTAGACTGGCTGTCTAGTGAGCACCAAGGACCTGCCTGTCTCCACAGACACCTGCCAGTGCTAGGTTTACAGACACGCCATCACACCTGGCTTTGTACATGGGTGCTGGGGATCCAAACTCAAGTCTTCACGTTTATACAGCAAACAACTGTACCCACTGAGCCCTTCCCAAGACCCAGGAGCCAGTCCTTGATCTGCTATGACTTTAAAATAATCATTTGATAATTCCTATGACTTTTGAAGTTGGTATTAGACTCTGTATGCTAAGTTACACATCTTCTTCTAATGCTTTCTATATACTGACTTCCTTTCTTCAAAACATCACAAGGACCTGGGGTGTGGGGCTGGAACTAAGAAATACCCTTAACATGTGTCTCCAAATGACTGGATAAACACAGTTTGTCTCTGACAGCCTTCAGCTCTTTTGAGGATGTCATGAAATGTCTAAGAAATACAAAGGCGTCTGTCTGTTAGGAACCAACACCTGTCTAGAAAAGAAGCCGCAGGCCCACACTGTTTCAGATTTCACTGCCTCACAGCAACCACACAGAGGCCCACAATCTCTGTAGACATGGATTCAACAACAAGGAGAACCACGTCACAGTTACAGAAACTGCTAGGGAATGTAGCTTTGAATCGCCTTCTTGTTCTGAAACAAACTCCAATTTAGAGGGATGATCACAGAAGGGCCAGGAACTCTTTCTGACTCAAAACTGCCTGTATGCAATGGGAAAAACACGTACCTCTGTAAACTGGACTCAGGCAGGCATCCCGCAAAGCACCTTTTGAACCAGAGATCATAAGGAAGTTTAGACACCGCAGAACACGTCTTCAGGTGACTCAGCAGCCTACTATCTTCCAGATTCAAGTACTGTTCAAAGGCCTTGGGCTAAAGATTACATAGCAAAAAATGATTACTCGTTTCCTGTGACATAATATCACCTCACGCTGCAACTTAGGCAGAAAAAAAGTACATGCTGAGCAGGAGAAAGTGCTAGAAGACAAAACTTGAGAACCCTCAAGGCAGTCCTAACACAGCAGTCTTTGGTTAGTGCTGAGAAGGATGACCACACTGGACCTGAGGGCTTTCTCGGGAGGCAGGACTCTTCCCATGCTCATCCCACAGGACAATAACAAGGCAGAATGGCATGGCTGTCACCCTGGTACTGCACTAATCAGCTCCAACAGCTAAAGCAGAGTCCGAAGCAAGAGTCAAGTATTATGGAAAGCTACGACAGGCCCACGGCAATACTGGGTGATCTGGAGCAACCAATCATACAGAGATGAAAAGGGGAAAGAAAGCTGGCTGAGGTGGAGCAAACATCTAACCTCAGCATTCAAGACCCTGAGGTACAACAAGGGTGTCTGAGGCCAGCCTGGGCCACATAGGAGAGCCTGTCTCAAGAAGCCGAAAGTATGGGCTAGAGAAGCTGCCCCTATGCTGTATAATCATGAGGACTAGAGTTCAAACGGCAGCACCCATGTAACAGGCTAGGCATCCCATGCATGACTGTAACTCCAGCTCCCAAGAGAGGCAGAGACAGGAAGATCACAAGAGCTTTCTGGCTTCCAGCCAAGAAAACACAAGCCCAGGTTCAGGGAGAAAAGCTACTTCAAAGGAATAGGTGAAGAAAGATAGAGGACACCCAACCCCCTTTAATAGTCTACACACACACACACACACACACACACACACACACACACACACACAGAGACCATACTGGTCTGCATTAGCCTCCAGTACCAAGGAGTACCAACATAAATATGGGTGAGAATGTCTTGGAAGAGAGAAGTAGCTCCACTTGGGAACAGCAGCTGGGTTGTCCAGCAGCCTCTCTCACCTGAGATAACTCTAAAGACAGGGATGTAGTTAAGCTGGCCAGCTTCATCAGTATGGAACAAAGGCAGCTCCTCCTCTCTCCGATTTGCCCTTTTAGTTACTTAAGGAAAGGCACCTTCTTTCATTGGGGGTAGCCACATTTTTTTTTTAGCTTGGTAGCAGGGGCCTCTACCCACTGAGCTATCTACCTGTCCCTTTCTTTCTACATAAGATTGCCTGCATATATGTCTGTGAACCATGTGTGTGCCTGTGACCCACAAAAACTGTAAGACGGCAGTAGAGTCCCTGGAACTGGAGTTATCGGTGGTTGTGAGCTGCCATCTGGGTGCTGGGAATCAAACGTAGGTCTTTGTCAGAGCACCAAATGCTCTTACCCACGGAGCCATCTCTCCAACCCTGCTCCCAACTCTAAATTCCTAATGAAGACAATAAAACTGGCGTCTAAGCTCCCTGGCAGTGAGAGACCTTGTCAGAGGGCTGGACTCTGGAAAGCCTGGAAGAAACTATGACGTGGTCCCACGGGGCAGAGCACTACAGCAGAGCACTCACTGTCACTCAGGAGCACTCCATCTTCTTCCGTTCTTTATGCTGCAATTATCTATTCCAAATTTTTAAAAAGATTTGCTTGTTTTAGTTTGTGTGTGAGTGTTTGCTGTATGTACGTCAAAAGGGCATCAGAGTCCCTGAAACTGGAGTTACAGACAGTTGTGAGCTGTCGCACGAATGCTGGGAACCAAATCCAGGTGTTCTGCCAGAACAAGTGTTCTTAACTGCTCAGCCAGCCCTCTAGCGCTCCCCCACCCCCTTTCTGGCTCAGTTGGAGATGGAAGCCTGGCATGCAGGGTAAGCACTCCACCTCTGGCTCCATCCCAGACACCCCCCCCCCCCCCTGCACTGTCGCCTGCATTCTTCCTACAGCTATAAAGCAGCCTATACTTCGTGGGAACAGATCTATTTAGGAAAATCACAAAAGTATAAAACGATGTTGGAACAAGGTTACAGAAACTTGGCTGTACCAAGATCCTAGGTTCTGTGCTTTGTGGTGGAGGCTGAGGCAAGAAGATTGTAAGTTCAAAGCTAGCCTGGGCAACTTAGCAGGACTTTGTCTCAAAATAAAATGTAAAGAAGAGCTGAGGGTGTAGCAAAGCCCTGGGCTCCATTTCCAATGCTTCTCCTTCTCTCACCCCCACCTCAGCCCCCCATTGCTGCTCTCAACAAACAAAAACAAAGGACTGTAATACAGTGACAGAGCTCTTGCCTAGGACATGTGAAGCCCTAAGATTCTGTTTAAAAAAAAAAAAAAAAAAAAAAAAGGTGAACCGGTAAATAAATAGTGTGAAATGTAATTAATACTACTGATAATGAATGACGCAAACGGGAGTTAGGGCGGTCACTGTGTAACCTTGGGCAATGGACTTCTCTGAGTTTCAGTGTCCTCATCTGCAAACATGGACTTATGTGCTTAAATGAAGTAACTCATTCATAAAAGTGGTCCTGACACTTTAAGCAAGATGAAGAGGAGACCAGGGTGCTGGGGGAACCCATGTGGCTATAGACAGGTACCGAGGAGCAAAATCCACCACGTCTGACATCAGTCAAAGATCAAGGCAGACAAGTCAGAGCTAAGCTTCAACTCTTGGAGCATTTTAAAGTCAGGAGAAAAAATACAGGGGAGGAAGGTGTTTTGGTTTTTTTCAGATAGGGTTTCATATAGCCCAGGCTGGTCTTGAACTCCTCTGCCTTAACCTTCTGAGTGTTAGGATTATGGGTATATGTCACCACATCCAGCTAAAGAAATATGTTTTATCAATTGTGGAGTTGGCAAGGGATATAGAAAATATAAAGTATGGAAAAAGAAAACACTGAGAGACATCAGTGTATGAAGTTTACAGTCTAAACAGCAAACGGGAAGAAAGTATAGTCATCATACTAATACATAAAGGATAATATGCACAGCATATTGATGACACACACAAAAAAGAAAAGTTAGGTGTGGTGGAGCATGCCCGGAGGATCAGGAGTTCAAGGTCATCCTCAGGTGCATAGCAAGTTCAAGGCTAACCTGGGCTACCTGGAACCCTGCCTCAAAACACACACACACACACACACACACACACACACACACACACACACTCTAGCCAAGAAAACAATAGAAATCTGTAGAGCTGATCAACTTCGCTAGCCCTCATAGCTGTGCAGACAGAACAAGAGGGCAGAGTCCCTGCCTGAAGGACAAGACTGAGAGCCTGGTACCTGCACAGCAGACAAGCTCAGGACCTGCTTGCCAGGTTAAGATGTAAAGCTGCCCAAACTAGGACACCCTCCACATAGTCAAAACACACACACACACACACACACACACACACACACACACACACAGAGGAGCAAGGGCCTGTTTATTGTCAGTGTGGGGCTATTAGACTTAATTACAGCAAATTCCTAAGCGGAAACACTGAGTAAATTATGTAGGAAAAGCGATTCTAAATGAGAGGCTGTCAATCCTAGCTACAATCAGAATTGCCCAAGGCTTTGAAACATTAGAATGCTGGGCCCCAAAAAAGAGACTATGATTTCATTGGTCTGGTGGAAGAGGAAAGGTGATAAATTTTTCAGATCGCTGGTATATTAACAGAAAGTCAGAACTGAAAGCCACTGGTTTATCTGAGTGAGCCTAGAAATTCTCCAAGTACTGAGTTACAAACAAACAAACAAAAAAAAAAGGTAGGGCTCATGTAGAGAGTAATTCATTTCATGTGTTCCTATGTATATGTGTGTACATATGTGCATGCTGGAACAAAATGACAGGAGCTTGGAGTCCCATCCACCAGCTCTGGCTGCCCTCGCTCTGGACTAGATGCTATGTGGGAATAAGGTCCTATCACTTAGGCCTTCTATACAATTGGGTAGACAGAAACCCTAACTAACAGAGGGACCGTGCTAGACAAGCCAGAGGGTCTGGACCTGGGTCAGGACTACTCTGGAGCAGGTGGGTCTGCAAGTGAGCCCACCCCCAGAGACCCGGCAGTGCTCCAACTGCAGATCCAGAGGCTGCAAAGGAGACACGGGGCCCATTCCATGGGAAACACTTTCTGGCCTTTGCAGAAAACATCTGCCGGAAGCTACTCTAGAGGGTCCACCAGTCACAGCTGCAGCAACTTGGGTAGGAGTGTCCTGACAGTGCTTATTCCCCGTAACACTCCCATTCAAAAAAACAAAAACAAAAACAAAACCCCTTCCTTACCAGCTGAGGTAAAGAGTCCCGGAACTTGCTGTTTAACTGCTTCACAAAGCATCGGGTGATCCAGTAACAGTCGACACTATCCTCTACCATCTCTTCCATGGCTTTAGCGATGGCCAGAAAGACTTCATCCTCTGGCTCCTGAAAGATTAGTGAGAAAGCTCAAGAGGGAGGTGGCAGAAGGGAAGATACGTTTCTTTCCTGAAAATGTAATACTGCATCCTCAAGAGGACACATTCATAAATCAGGGAGGCATCAGAAGGCAGAGTGGAGAAGGGAAGGACGGGCAGCTACAGGGAACCATGGGAGTCAGAATGGCTGAACAAGAGCTGGCTCTCGGGTGGGGTCCGCTGCAATCACAGGCAAGGCAGGGTGTCTCTCCACCCAGCCAGTCTCCACGCTAGACCAGGGCTCCTTCAAAGGGATGCGATGACACAAACCATTTAGGAATACGTGCAGGACCCAGCTTATGAATACTGGGGACTCTCAATGGGCTCACAAAACACTGCTTTCCACGAAAGCTTCCATACACAGCTTTAGAATGCTGTTCCACCTAAAAGTTTAAAAAGCCCAGAATCAGAATTTTAGGAGCAGGAGAGTGACATTTCTCAGATCTGTTAATATTCAAACATGAAAATAAACCCTCCAAATCTTCTAAAACTGAATTCTATTTAGAAAGTTATTTTGTTTTCAAACATTGCCATCAACACCAAAAACCAACCTACCAAACAAACAACAAACAAACAAACAAACAAACAAAAAACCAAACAGGAGGCAGAGGCAGGCAGATCTCTGGGAGTTCGAAGCCAGCCTAGTCCACAGAGCGAGCTCCAGGACAGCTAGGGATACATAGAGAAACCCTGTCTCAAAAAAGCAAAAACAAAAACAAACAAAAATGAAAAACCTTACATTTTCATCTAGGGTTTTATAGTTTGATACTTTTAAGATTAAAAGGAAATTAAGAAATACCGTTCTATGCCCCTGAGAAGCCCCAAGCTAAATCAAAATTCCTGTTTTGATAAAAAGCAGTTCAGTCTTAGGCTTTCTTTCAATCTTAGCTGCAGCTGGCCTAGGGAAGGCTAAAATGAACTTGTAATATTGGGTTGGAATTGGACTTATCATCGTGAACCCAGGATTTTGATTATAATACAGAGAGACACAGACTAATATAGAAAGGCTGAGGTATAACTCAGCAGTAGTGCACTCGTCTGGCATGCATGATGCTCTGGGTTCCACGCCCAGCAGCACAATATCTCTATTTTTTTCACATACCCACATATATATAGAGAGAATGAGATACAGCTTGACACGTATGAATACGTATGTGTGTGTACATACTCATATCTATTTTCTACTTCTATCTGCTAAGTAAGCCTAAAAACAAACAGCCCAGGAGACCAGAAACAAAGGCTCAGGCCAGAGCTGCAGCACAGGAAGTGAAAGCCGATCCTGGAGCTTCTTTTTGTGAGAAAATGTCAGGAAACATTCAGAACAGTGAACGTATCAAACAGACACAGGCGTCAGATGAAAGGGCTCCTATGGCCGAAGCTGGAGCCTTTTGAACATGAAAAGAAAAAATGGCAATAAAGTATTATAGGCTCCATACATCCACAATGACATCAATAAATAAATGCAAAGGGAAACTCTTACAGATGCAGCTAACAGGTGCAGAAAGAATTCAGGAATTAGAGAATCACCATTTGGCAATCAAAGAAGTAAAAATATTTTAGGCAATAATAATAATAATAATAATAATAATAATAATAATAATAATAATAATAGGGAGGGTATTTACAAGCTCCCAAATTCCATGCAGGTGACACACACCTTTAATCCCAAGATGCAAGAGGCAGAGGCAGAGGCAGATGTGTAGCATGAATCTTAAAAGTTCTTATTAATAAAATCAAACCTGAGCCAGTTATTGAGGTGAACACTGGAAGGTCAGAGAGACAGATCAAGCCACACTTCCTCACCTTGCCAGATCCTCAGCTGCTCTTGCTTCCTCAGACTGGAGGCCTCTGTGTCCTCATATCCTAATGGGTCTCAGCTGAACTGCTGCTAGAAGCCTGAATGCTTAACCAGGCCAAATGCCTAACCAGGCCAAATGCCTCGAGTTTCTGGTCCTCACGCCTTATACACCTTTCTGCTTTCTACCACCACTCCCTGGGATTGAAGGCTTGCTTTCTGGGATTAAAGGCGTGAGTCACCATGCTTGGGTGTATCCTTGAACACATGGATTTCTGCTTCTGGAATGCTAGGATTAAAGGCGTGTGCTACCACTGCCTAACCTCTGTTTAATATTGTGGCTGTTCCGTCTCTGACCCCAGATAAGTTTATTAGTGTGCACAATATTTTGGGGAACACAATACCACCACACAGATGGAGCTCTGTGAGTTCAAGACCAGGCCAGCCTGGTCTACATCATGAGTGCCCATCCAGCCAGGGCTACACAGTGAGACTCTGTCTCAAAAAAAAAAAAAAAAAAAAAAAAAAGAAAAGAAGGAAGGAAGAAAGGAAGGAAGGAAAGAAAGATATATGTGTGTGTATGTGTATACATATATATGTGCCTGTGTGTGTGTACACATATGTATGTAGATGTGTGCATATATTATGCATGTATATACATGTACACACATACACATTATATAAATATGAAAAACCCCAGAGTTCCTTTGCATGAGTTACTCACTAATTACTAAGAGTAAGCTTACAGGGGAGGGACCTGGCAGGCAGCACCTGCACCGAGTGACTGAAGCCACCAGCACTTCTCTTGCTATCCTTGCCAATAAAGCACACCCAGGTTCTAGTCATCAGGAAACATCAGGCAGATGGAGAAATCCCGAAGAGACTCATGCTCTTCAAAAGTGCCAAGGTCGGGCTGGAGAAATGGCTCAGTGGTTAAGAGCACCGACTGCTCTTCCAGAGGTCCTGAGTTCAATTCCCAGCAACCACAAACCACATGGTGGCTCACAACCACTTGTAATGAGATCTGGTGCCCTCTTCTGGCCTGCAGGGACACATGCAGGCAGAATACTGTATACATAGTAAATTAATAAATCTTAAAAACAAACAAAAAAAACCAAAAAAAAAAAAAAAGTGCCAAGCTCATGGAAGAGCAAATAAATCTGAAGACCAGTGGGTTTAGGAACAAGAATGGTAACTAAGTTGATCCAGGACTGGGTCGAGGATAAGAGTGACATCAGGGGACAAGCAGCAAGATCTCAAAAAGGCTTAACTCCTAGACCATTGTCAAAGCAGATTTGTAAGTTCTCGTCATCAAATTGCAGTTTTGGAAGACCCAGTACGTGAAGATGCTAGGCAAAGGTGTGTGGGGGTGGTGTACTATTTTACAACTTTCTTCTGTGTCCAAAGTTACTTAAAGATGAAAGACTAATACATACACATATACATATAAATATATATACATATATATATTATATATACAATTTAAATCCAAGAATGGTCAAATGTATGAGCCAAACTTTAATAAGGAAGAGGATAATTACATAGTGGTTTTAAATGTCTCCCCCACAAAGGGAAATAGTGATTACAAAGCAAGACAGAATAACTTCCCAGTAGAAACCCAGCAGGCACTACCTTACCAAAGGATCAAAGTTAACGGGTGTTCCACGAGGCAAAGCCACAGTGAGCCTCCTGACCCAGCACACTGAGGATGCATCAGCCATGGGAGTCCCTGCCAAAGAGAAGAGCCTGGATCGCACCAGGAGGGAGCACCACCAGACCCAAGGTGAGGGGTTTTCTGTAAAGTCACTGACCAACATCTGTCAAAAGTGTCCAGGGCACGAAAGAGAAAGACAGAGGACCGTCCAAAATCAAAGGTGTCCACAGCAGCATGGCAACTCAGTGTAATTCACGGTCCAAAATCAAATCTGCAACTAGACTTTTTGTTGACTTGTGATGAAGGGCATCCCTAGAACAACCAGGCGAACAAGAATGGAGCCGTAGGTGGGACTGAGTGCCGTTAGAGTGCTGACTCCCTGGCTTCATAACTGTGCCGTGCTCACCTACAGAGATGCCTTGTCTCCACGAGGAACATGCTGAAGGAACAGAACCTCTGGACTCACCCTTGCTCTCTCCTGGATTATACGAAGAAGTACGTGTGCACAGCCGGAAATGGCCGTGCACGCCTATAATCCCAGCACCCGGGTGGCAGAGGCAGGAGGATATTGAGTTGGAAGCTGGCCTGCGCTACATACATAGGGAGACTTTGTCTCAAAAGAAAACAAAAGTGAGGCTGGAGAGATGGAACTGGCTGCTCTTCCAGGGGACAAGGGCTTGGTTCCCAGCAGCCACATGGTAGCTCGCAACCGTTTGCAACTCCAGTTCCAGGAAATCCAATGGCGTGTAAGTGGCGCCCAGACATACATGTAGGCAAAGCACCCAAACACCTACCTAAAATTAAATAATTTTTTTTTAAAGAAGGAAGGGAGGGAAGTCGGGAGGGAAGATAATGCATACATAGGAGAAAGTAGCAAAGCAGATGTCATTAAATGTTAACACTGGAAATGTCAGTAAAAAGATAAAGACATTCTTGGTAGTATTTCAAGTGTGAGATTATAGTCATGTATCACATAATAACGTTTTAGTCGGCCATGGACCTAAACTAGGAAAGTGATCCTCTAATATTAAACTGCCTAGTAATTTCACAGTCATCTGAGTTTGAGCAAACATAAATACATAATTTTGCAAATGAGCAAATGTCCAATGACACATTTCTCAGAACACATATCCATCATTAAGCAATGTGTGACTGTGCTAAAAACAAAACACATTTTTAAAGTAACATTGATCGTTCAGGACCATAGATCTCAGGTCCTTCATTTTGCTTTCATTTTTCTTTCTCCCGACAATAGGAAACCATTGAAAGTTTCTAAGGCAAAACATTATGCAATGGAAGCTAGGAGGAATAAAGTCTTAGAGGTGTGGCTCAGTGATATTGCCTAGCATTCCTGAGGACCTAGGTTCGATCCGCAGCTCTGCAAACACATTAACAGACAAAGTAAAAAGTAATTTTTAGGAAAAGGGTAGAGTTAAATGTCAAGTGAGAATGACCACTCACCAGCGGAAAAGAGGGACTTCGAGGCAACTTCCCAGACTCAAGCTGATACATGCGAAGATACACTTCAACCTGAGGGGTGGCATCATTGATGAAGCGAACTACTCTCAGGGCATGAAGGACATCAGAGTACTGATCTTTGCGATAGGCCATCACCTGGGCATGAGAGTCATGGTGTGGAGGCAAGATCCCTACAGAGAGATGGGACAGGACAAGGGCAAATGCTGAGATACCACCCAAATCCCTCCTCCAGTGAAAAGAATCCTGAGACGCAGTGCACACAGTTGAGACTCACACAAATAATGACCATGTAGATTCCCTTTCAGAAAGTCTCACTCTAACTCTCTTAAATGTTAAGAGCTTTGCAAGATGGTGCAGCACTGAGATTAGGGGGAAATGAGATGGCAGCACAAAAGCCTTTGAACAAACATGTGACATGATTTCAAGACAAGAACCACAGCGACTGTAATATCAGTTTGCTCAGTTCATGGCTAGCAGCTGAGGCTACCTTTAGCTCCTGGGGCCTCTCCCCACTTCACACACTTGGCCTCCTACATCTCAGAACAGTTTGCTGAATCATTTTCTCCCTCAATTAATGAGAAAACTTATCTATAGAATATTCTATCACTGAGGCAAAAGAAGCCCATGGTCTTCATCAATAAGGTCATCTCACATTACATTTCTGTGACACTTTATGGTCATTATTTAACTATGGTGATGGCTCATTAGGCCTTAGAATGAACCATATGTTCGTGTGTGTGTGTGTGTGGGTGTGTGTGTGTGTGTGTGTGTGAATGAAGAGAACAACTTTGTGGAATCAGTTCTCTCCTTCCATCTTTACGTGGATGGTTCTGGGGAATGAACTCAGGCTGCCAAGCTTGTGCATTTTCACTCATGGGGTCATCTCATTGACCTCCCTCTTTATTTATTTTTAAAAGTAAATGGCATAGTGAAAACAGTGGCCAGGTCTTCAGTGACACTGGGCTCCAGTCTCAGCTCGGCCAGTACCAGGACTCTCACCAGTGTGTCAGTCTATCACAAATGTGGGTATTTGTGTCCTCATCTAGCAGAGACAGGAAGTGGGACAGACGAGCCCAACACCAAATATTTCCTGAAGAATCAGAGCCCCAAGTACTGGCATAAGGAAATGGGTTGTGGGAGCTGGAGAGATGGCTCAGTGATTAAGAGCACTGTTCTCCCAGAGGATCCAGGTTCAATTCCCAGCACATATATGGCAGCTCACAACTGTCTGTTCCTACAGTTCCAGGGGACCTGACACCCTTACACAGGCAAAACACCAATACACAATAAAGAAAATGGATTGCAGAATGGTAACAATGACTTGTTCAGGCTCAGTTTTAGTGTAAACTATTTTTTCACTTTATTTATTCCAGCCCCATTAATGTAATGAGGCTGGACAGAGTCAGAGACTCTGGGGTCAAGACTCCTAGGCTTGAGGCCTAACTACAATTCACTGACTTGAAGATCTTCGGCAATTCCCTTTCTCCTGTGCCTCATCTTCTCCCCACATGAAAATCAGATAATATCACCTACTTCTACAAGCTGCTGAGAGGAAGAGACAAATCCACAAAGCACTCAGAAGGGCAGCTGGCACATGCATGCCAGGCAGTTCAGTTGACTGGGACGCCCTTTTGATGCAAAACCCCACAGACCAATTATCCTAAAGAATGTTCCAGGAAATAGCAGTTAGGCAAACTCAACAATCCCCAGCCATAAAGCATGCTTAAGTGCCCTTTCCTGATGTAAACTCAGTGTGTCTTCGGGGCTCTGTGCCAGCTTCTCAGAGAAGTCAAGGGAACACACTTCCATGTCCTCCCCATCTGGCTGGTACACTACAGAGCTATAGTTGGACCTACCACAGGCAGCAGAATGTCAAGCATCAGACCTGGGTCTAAGAGTTCATCCCCAAAGCTCTCTCGGACATTTCCCTAAAATGGTACCAGAGAGGAAGCATCCCCAGAGCCCAAAGCAACCCAGCTTGGGCTCCGAAGAGTCCTTTCTACTGTGACAACTCTGCATTTCCAGTGCCTCGAACTACGGCAGGAAAACAGAGGAGGCCCAGATGATAGAGAAGGTAAGAAAAACCAAGGTGAAAAGCCAGCTGGGCCTTGGCACTCAGGAAATGTCACAGACACACCATTTCTCATTAGTAAGACACACAGGATGCCCAGAAGAAATGGACACTGATGATAACTGCCTAAAATGTACCCTTAGAAGGAATTTGTTTTGCTGACTACAGAGTCTTTACGTAAAACTCAAGGGGAAAATGCTCTGAGGAAAACTTAAACTGTTGTCATGAATTCTGCAGATGGTCAGCACACGCACCCAACCAGACATGAAGGGGCGCACCAATGCTGCCAAGATGTTCAACAAAAAGCTATCATAGAGTACTTTCTAGAATGGCTTGTATTCCCTTGTGACCTCCATACTGCATGGCCAGACTGACGGCTGCAGACTTCTCAGGCTGTGTAAATACACTACAAAAGGAGCCCGTGGTCTGTTATCTAACCCCACCCGACTCCTGTCCTCCAAATGAGCTCTGCAAACATAAGCTTTCATTCCTTGTCTGTCACAGGCATTAGCAAGATTATTTAGGCTCCTAGGGTGTGTGTCCATCTAGGATAGTTAAGACTTCCCTCAGAATTCTAGAATTACTGTACATAATTTCTATAAACTATTTGACTTAGTCATGAAACCCACCGATGCCCAATAAATAGCGATAGTTCATCTTCTGCATAGAGCTCCATCCTTACCCCCATCCCAGTTAGTAAACCCCAGCTGTTCAAAGAAGAAATGGAGGGTGATAATGAATGGGGATTAGATGCTCCAGCAGGCTCAGCAATGATGGTGAAAATCCTGGACTCAAAGGGATGTTGTGAGCTAGCTGCTTATGGCAGACACAGATCCAGTTCTCCTTCTTACTTCGACACCCAGCTCTGGAATTCACTCACAGAAATAGGCAGGAAACAAACAAACAAACAAAAAACCTCTGATCCTACTTTTTAAAAAATTCTGTCATATCATTTTTATTTCAAAAGATAAATGAGCATTTACGTACCTCAGTAAGAGACTGAGTCAATTAATTGTGGCACAGACCAATGAATAAACACTTGATTCTCTGGAAACACCATTGAGGAAGCTGTTTTAGAACTTATTCTTTGACTATTAACTCTCTACTCTCATGCACTTAGAACAAATCACATTCTCCAATCCTTTGTCAATATGGTTCCTCTTTTGGGGACAGGGGTGTCCCGTTTTGTGGCTAAGGCTTTCCTGAGACTCACAGTCCAGCCCAAGGCCTTAAGCTCTAAGACCCTCAAAGGGTTAAGGATCCGGACACTCGCCACTAAGCCTGGCTAGTTCCTTAGCATCAGGACCTCATACCTCTACCACTGAGAGTCCAGAATACAAGGCACTCTTAAGTAAAACCTACAAGTAATTTAGCTCCAGATGTCTCTGGACAGATGCAGAACTGGAGCCCACCGTGGTCTCCCTCCTGGTTACCAAGATGACAGCAAAGATGGCCAGTTCTCCTTTATCCCAGGCCAATGTCATCACTTTTGCTGATGATGACGACACATACCCACTAGACACCCAAGTAAGTGCACAAAGGCTTTATTTCAGGAACGAATATTATCTTCTCTACTGCCACTAATAAGCAGACACTCCAAGAGTAATTGTTAGTATAATTCTGCTGAAGTCACTATCCTAAGGGCTTTTACAGTGAGCAGTAATTGGCCCTCCTGGAGAAGACCTTAAAGTCAGCAAAGAATCTAAGCAAGTCCTCCTTTTCTGACTGTAAGATGACAAAGGATCCCATCCAATACTTCTGAAATTGAATCCCCAACTCCCGGGCCTCATACCTAGAAGCACCTTCCAGACCAATGCGCGGTACATGGATGGGAGAGGGAACCTCTGGCTAAAGGTGCAAAGCTTCTCAATGTCTAAAGGAAGAAAAAGAACAATTAGGAAGTGGAAGAAATGTCCCATGGGCTCACAGCACCTGAAAGTACACTTTCACTTCTTCAAACGGAAAGTCTAGTTCAGACATACCTTCAGGAGAAATCCACTGCATGATCAGCAAACCTGGGAAAGGCCATAGTGGTCTCATTGCTAGCCCACATCTTCTACGAACTAAGCCATCTAAAACAGCGCTGCTGCAGCACAGAAATGGATTTTGCATATACTACACTCCCTCCAACATCAGCAGTACTTACTAAACACAGATTTGGGTGGGGATACAGTTGTTGCTCAGTGGTAGAGCACATCTTAGCATGTGCTAGGTCCTGGGTTCCATTGCCAGCTCTGCCAACAACAAGTACTTTATACAACTTAAGTTTTTATACTATGGTTCTGTTTTACTGTAACATTATACTTTATTACTGTTGGCTTAAGATAAACTAAATGTCAATGTGTAATGAAGAATTATCTTCCACAAAAGAAAAATCATAACTGAAGTTCTTGCAGAGTTTACCTAAAAATCATGGTGATACATCTAGAAACTGAGAGGAAATACATAGGCTTAACTTAAAAAAAAATAGTATTGAGTTCTTTTTAAAGGTGGGAGTGTCTTACTATGTATCCCCTGGCTGTCCTGGAACTTTCCATGCACACCAGGCTGCCCTTGGACTCATAGATCCCTCTGCCTCTGCCTCTTGAATGCTGCAGTTGAAGTTTTGCATCACTGCACTCTGCAGTTTGTAAGAAGCTTTGCAAACCTTTCGCCTCTCACTGAGTTTGAAAAATCTTCAACTTTTCTCAAATTATACCACTCTGACGTGTCCCTTCACCAAAAACTACAGCTAAGTAATAAATACTGCTTTGAGTCCATTAAGGTAATATTTACTTGGTAATACCCCCCAGGACTGATGAGAACCAATAAGCTGGAGCAGGTAAGACTCACCCAAAGGGTCATCTTTCAGGAGGATTTCCAGTGATTTCTTTTCTTCAACTCCACGAAACCCAACTTTCTCATAGTAGACTGATCGAAAGTTTCTCTGGGAATCATCAGTCATATTTCATTCTTAGAAGGAATTTCTTGTTTGTTTGTTTGTTTGTTTGTTTGTTTAGTGTGCCTAAAACCAAAGAAAGAAAAATTGGGAAGACATTAAATGATTTTCTCTGCTTTTTCAGTAAATCAAATATGAAAAATTGCCTGCCCCTAAGCAAGGAGCATTAAATCTTTGAATTCACACAACTCTAATCCCACCTTCCTTATGCATCTTGATCAAAAACAAGATATGAGCCAGCTGTCATCCAAGCTACTAAAAAGGGTGATGTAGAATGTAGGGACTAAGGCTCATTCTTTACTGAAGAGAGCCCTTAGCACACTGACATATCTTGTAGCCATTATAAACTTGTGAATAGAAAAGATGAGTGGAAAAATAGGCAGGTATATAAAAGGGACTAAATAAGGGTATGAATTCTGATTCTGCATCCAGGATCTCACAACTAGGATCTCACTAAGTAGCCCAGGCTGGCCTCAAACTCAGAGATCTGTGCCTCTGACTCCTGAGTTCTGAGATAAGATGTGTGGGCCACCACTCTTGGCTCAAGAAAAGCATTTTTTTTAACATAAGATGACATCCAAAATATTAGCAACAGTTATCTTCAGGTAGGAGTCTAGTGACTTTCATTTTCTTTGTTTTCCTTAGCTGTGCTTTCTAAACCGGCATTTGGGGAAATGAGGGGGGGAAAGTTCTCCACTTATTTTTTTCTTCTACTGTAAACACAATTCTGCCAAATGTAATTATCAAAATTCAAAACCTCCAACAGATAAACAGCATTAAAGTATAACCAGAAGACAGTCAGGAATGTAGACAGATGACAAGTGACAGACACACCACAGTAAATGGAAGGCAGAAAACCGAGGTCAAACCCGGCATGAGCATTCAAATCATCTCAGAGGCCCATCATTCCTCCAGAACAGTCTTCGTGATACTGATGGCAAACCAAGAAAAGATCGAACTAGGTTAGGGAGTCAGGCACTAAAGATGCAAACATTCTTCCAGAGAATACAGTCTTCAACTACTAAATGCCCCCGAGACGTCCCCACTGACCACGGGAGGATGGACTTCTTCTTTGGGTCGGGAAGACACCATCTGAACAGATTCTGTCATGGGAACGATTATAACTCATTTTTGAGAAAGCAATTTAGAATTTAGAATTGCTTTTAAAGAGTTCCACGCTCTCCTGATGCTGTTTTTAAAAATCCAAAGCATTAAAATGCAAGCTCTGGACTTTTTTTTTTAAGCATCCGTGGCCCCTGTTGTCTGCGGACAGCCTTTCTGAGACTGCACTGCGATGGCAAAGGCGTCACCCTGAAGGACAGGCTGCCAATTCCTGCCCAGGTGCCTCCACCTGCGGGTAAGGTGCCGGCACCCGGTGAAGCCCCAGACCCCGCTCTCCCGGCTATGTACGCTTCACCTCTGTACGCAAACACACCGGGGTTCAGACTAAGAGATCTGGGGAGGCAGCGGAG